>JACEFZ010009223.1:0-50000 GCA_014155875.1 Cepaea nemoralis | reverse complement strand
GGGCGTCTCCTTCCTCCCCCCCCCCCCCCCCCCCCCCCATCTCTCCCATCCATGTTGCCCATCGACCCATTTCAACCATACATCCGGTTCTTTCCATCCATATCAAACGGTAAGCGCTTAATGCGCATTCAACCAAGCAAGGATTCAGAGAAGTAACCTTTGTATTTTCATGTAGTGTTTTTCGTGAAGTTGTGTGTCTGTTTGTGTTTGTTTGTTTTGTGCTGACGAGGGCTTTAGCCGCAACGTCCATTGTTTCTTGTAATCTCGTTCTAGTAAAGTTCACATCCTACTTCTCGTTTTTTTTTTGTTTTTTTTTTTATTTGTGATTCATTCACAAACCACAATACGCGCGTTCACCAAAGAAGGTTTAAGCGTGGGCGTGACAAATCTTTAGGCCACACGGACCTCCGATGATCTGGTGAAAACGTCTGATTCGGTCGCTGTCTTTTCACCCATTCCCCCTGTGTATCTGTTTAACCGAGATCACCTGTATGATATTATCTGCTTACTTGTGTCACCTATGTCCCCTGTGCATCTTTGACTGAGATCGCCTGTGGGATAGTATCACCTTACTTGTGTCACCCATAACCTTTCTCTCTGTACCTGCCTGCCTGTGAAGTCATGTAGAGTATAGTGTCATTGTTGTCTGTCGTACCTGATGATCCGCTCGTGCCATTAACCTGTGCTAGTGTTCGCCCTCTGATAAGTGGGCAGATCATCAAGACAAAGGTAATGAGTATAAATTATCTTGGATAACGCAGGAAACACTTTTTTTAAGCCTTTAAAATAGAAGACAAGAAATTTAGGTTTTAAAATGCAGTTTTAAATAACAGCAAATCCAGAGCTACCAAACCCAGCGCCCAGGGAAACACACAGAAGCCAATAAAGAAGATAGGAACTGGATAATGGCGGGAAGATACACTATTTAGTTGGCTAGAAAATGATGCAGAAGTAGCAGCAGCAAAAGAAAACATCAGAGACGTTTACAGAAGCTCACGGAAAGTGGAAGGCATATATAATCAACCAAGTGGACTGATGAAAAATAGTAATGGGAAGTTCTCAACAACATTCAACATCAAATGCAATCGAGCTAAATACTTTGAGGAAGTTTTGAATAGACTCGCCCCATATGAACATCCAGATATCCGGCCTGCAGAAATGGCGCTCGATATCAACTGTGAGAAAGCATTCAAATAATAAAATATAAAATCTATGAAACAACTGAAGGATGGAAAAGCTGCTGGTCCAGATGGTATCCCTGCAGATACCTCACCCGAAATATCGCACACACTATTTAGCACAAAATGGGATGCCAAAGAAATGTCAGCAGACTGGAGAGAGTTATAACGGCCTAAGTAAGACGGGCCTGCGCGCCCAATTTGTGACCCTAATAAAGTTGATTTGATTTGATTTGATTTATAACTGTTGAAGATGCCTAAGACAGGGAATCTGCGGGAATTTGAACATTATACAGAAATAATGTGGCTGCCTATTATTCAAGATAATAACACGCAGGACCATTCGGGAGAGATTAAGAGATGCCACTGACACGAATTTAGGGATGGACAGGCAGGCTTCCGCCCAACCAGGCCCGGCATTAACCAGAGAGTCACGATACGCATACTTATAGATCACAGCATTAATCAGAACTGGCCTCTTTATGTTGGATGTGTGGACAGAGAAAAGTCTTCGACAAACTGTGTAGGTTAGGGTTTTCTTCTAACCCCCCCCCCCCCCCCCCATTCCCGCCCAACAGAACAAATTCCATTCACCTAAGCAAAGATTCTAACCACTCAGCCAGAGGGCAAAGACTTAACGTGGAAAGTTCTTATTAAAAGAATAAACTAGCAGAACCATTTGAGATAAAAACCCGAGCGTTATTTGTGTCATGGTTATAATTCTAACTGACAATCGTCTGGATTATGTAGACACCAATAACTGCTACCAGAAATGGAATACAGTGAGCTCTGACAGGACGCTTTATGTTGTGGACTTGGCTGGTGTCATTGCCCTCATTTCCACACATGAAATCAGCTGCAGGAGAAGCTAACATTTTTGTAGGGTCACTTCAGTGAGGTCTATAAATTCATAAGGGAAAGACAAAGATAATTGGAATAAGCAAATGACAACCCGATCTGCCTTGGTGAACCCCAACTTTAAGAGGCGAAATCATAAGATATCAGATATTAAAATAAGAACACAAAAGGCAAGATCAACACTAGTAAATTTGTGAATCTCAAAAGAATTAGAACCAGTACCAAACATAGAACATATGCAATTCTATCGACACATTAGCACTAATGTTTGGATAGGAAATGTGGAGACATGCTGAAACAAAAACTAATAAATTACACAATCTTTGTTTAGCTGAATTACTGCACAGAATAGGGCTCAGGTAGAACCACCAGTGCCGAGCTGAAGGAAATGTCTGGGCAGGTTGAAGCAAGTCTTAGAGCAACAGAGACCTTGGCGCTGGAGGACACACACTGAGGAAACATGGATGTAGTATAACTGGTATGTCAGTTCTCTGGCAGCCACAGGACAAATTAGATGGAGACCTGAAAACTCGAAAAACAGAGAATTAGATGAAGATATGAACACTCTGACACAGAATTAGATGGAGATCTAAACACTCGGAGATAGAGAATTAGAAACAGAGATGAATAAAAGGGGGAAGACGTGGAGGGCTGTAGGACATTACACAAGACAGCAAGGCTTGGTTGAGTTGGTTGAGATGATTGAGGTGGTTGAGTTGACTGAGTTGGCTGATTTGGTTGAGGTCCTATGTTCCATTGGGAGATAAAGTGCTGCAGAGAAAGGACAACAGGACCAGAGAGACAATTCTATTTACTGTCTTCTTTTCTGTTGACACATATCGGGAAACAATATATATTTCCTTTCTGCCAAATGTCACAACAATGACAACATTAATGACGAATGAAGATAGCTAGCAACATGTGAACAAAATAACAAGTATATCAGACTTACATTTGACCCTTATTCTCACACTTGATGTTTGTGTGTATCTTGCTGCATGAAGAGCCCTACAGGAACAGCTCCGTCCATCAAAAACTCGTGTTACAAAAAGATCCATGGTGACCGAACTGCCTTCAAATTGTTCTTCCATTGTATCACATGTAATGATTGTCTTGTAGACTGGTGGATCTCCCCCAGGAACTTGGCAAGTTACATTGAGTGTCTGGTTCTCTACGACTTCCACCAAAGAGGATTGAAGTTTCTGTCCGGCAAGGTAAGCGTCAAGCTGTGGCGATTGTTGAGGGGGTGCTGAAACACACGACAGTTTGACATGTACACACTTTAGTTTGATATGAAGAGACTTTAGTTTGACATGAAGAGACTAAAGTTTGACATACTTACGCACCAGTTTGACATGATCAATCACCAGTTTGACATGATCAATCACCAGTTTGACATGAACTATCACCAGTTTGACATGAACTATCACCAGTTTGACATGAACTATCACCAGTGTGACATGAACTATCACCAGTTTGACATGAACTATCACCAGTTTGACATGATCAATCACCAGTTTGACATGAACAATCACCAGTTTGACATGATCAATCACCAGTTTGACATGATCAATCACCAGTTTGACATGAACTATCACCAGTTTGACATGATCAATCACCAGTTTGACATGATCAATCACCAGTTTGACATGATCAATCACCAGTTTGACATGAACTATCACCAGTTTGACATGAACTATCACCAGTTTGACATGATCAATCACCAGTTTGACATGATCAATCACCAGTTTGACATGATCAATCACCATTTTATTATGAGCAATCACCAGTTTGACATGATCAATCACCAGTTTGACATGATCAATCACCAGTTTGACATGATCAATCACCAGTTTGACATGAACTATCACCAGTTTGACATGATCAATCACCAGTTTGACATGATCAATCACCATTTTATTATGAGCAATCACCAGTTTGACATGATCAATCACCAGTTTGACATGAACTATCACCAGTTTGACATGATTAATCACCAGTTTGGCATGAACTATCACCAGTTTGACATGATCAATCACCAGTTTGACATGATCAATAACCAGTTTGACATGATCAATCACCAGTTTGACATGATCAATCACTAGTTTGACATGAACTATCACCAGTTTGACATGATTAATCACCAGTTTGACATGAACTATCACCAGTTTGACATGATCAATCACCAGTTTGACATGATCAGTCACCAGTTTGACATGATCAGTCACCAGTTTGACATGAAAAAGCTATGATTTGACACGAACAGTCTTAATTTGACACGAACAGTCTTAATTTGACACGAACCTACTATAATTTGATACGAACAGACTATACTTTGACATGAACAGATTATAATCTGACATGAACAAACTATAACTTGATATGAACAGATTATAATTTGACATGACGAAACTATAATGTGACATGAACAGTCTATACCTTCACATCAACATATTATAATTTGACATGATGATACTATAATTTCAGACGAACTGACTATAATTGGACATGAACAAATTATAATTTGAGACGAACAGTTTATAATTTCATATGAACAAACTACAATTTGACATCTGCAGACAATAATTTGACATGAACAAACTATAATTTGACATTAGCAAACTATAATTTGAGACGAACCGTCGATAATTTGACACTTAAATGCTATAATTTGACATTAACAGACAATAATGAGACATGAAAAGCCAATAATTTGACATGAACAGATACAGACAAGCAATGAGAGAATTAATTACAACGACGCACATTACAGCTAATTCTTTTTTCTAATAGTCCATGCCGTGTGGCGTTGGTGATCATATCTGTCCGCAGTCCTCTTTACCAGGTGCTGCCAATCTTCTTAGTTAGTTAGTTAGTTAGTCGACAGATCATCCTCGTTGCACATCGAACCATTCAGTCCATAAGTGCTCGGATCCCCTCCTCAGCAAATCCCGCAGCGTGTAGCGGCTAACGACGCCAGTTCTGTGTTGGTGTATCAATCTTCTTTGGCTTCCTGCGTAGTGTTCTTGTTTGGCCACCCCTCTTTTAATTTGCTGCTCCCGCAGTCTGGCCATTGTTGTAGATTCACAGTCATCACTTGGTTCTTGCAAAAGTCTCACTTCTCGTAGAGCATTCAGAATGTCAGCCTGGTCCATGGCGCGTCCGCCCTCCACAGTAGCCTCACCTGCGAGCTTGTCAGCCCGCTCAATTCCTTGTACTCCCGCATGACCTGGCACGAAGATGAAACTAATCTTTGCCAGCCGAGACCGCTTCAGAGGCAGCAACCATTCTCTTCGGATCGACCCCTCCTCTATCCTCTTGATCATGTTCATTGAGTCGCTAAGGAAACAAGCCCTAGTGAATGTCTGTGTCTCGAGCCATGTTATTGCTTTACTTACTGCCATGACTTCCATGGTCAGGCTACTTGTGGTTTCAGTGAAAGCACCAGAGTCCTCCTTCACAATTCTCCCTCCGGCCCGAGCTGTAAAGGCCCATGAGCTTCTCACATGTCGGACGACCGACCCATCTGTGTAGATGACCGCGTCACCGTCTAGCGAATTCTCGAAAATCAACGCTTGTACTTCAGCCTCCACAGCAGCCGGATTTTCTTGTCTGCATTTTCTATCTAGTTGGATGCAAACTGAAAAGGATGTGCAGAAGTCTGTTGGCACTTGCACCCACTCCTCGCCAGGTTCTAAGTCCTCAAGTGAACACACCTGTTGAAGAATGTCTTCGGCTTGACCCATCCACGACCGTCCTCTTTTTAACCTGCTGCCCTTCACCTTCCTAATTTCACTATGCAGTGGATGTTGTGTGTTTGCGTTAATTCTGAGGTAGGCGCGTGCCCTGCAAACTTGTACTTCTCTCTTCAATGGTTGGAAAATCAAGAAGGTAGCGCATCGCCCTGCATGCTGTATCTCTTGTACATCCAAGAATAATGCGCATAGCTTCATTCTGTATCCTTTCCATCCTTTCTATCTGCTTATGGCTGAGAGTCAGGATTGCCATTGCATACTCCAAAACAGACATGACCAGCCCCTCGTACAGAAGACATAGATGGCGCTGCTCACAGTTTGCTGCCGCCATCACCCGCATCGCTGCCAAACCCCGCTTGGCCTTTGTTATCACCTGGTCTATGTGCACATTATAAGCAAGGCTTCGATCAAACCGTATCCCCAGGTAATTCATTGCCTGCGTTCTTTCCACCGTCTCTGAACACAGCATTACAGTTGGTGTTGGATTGTTGACAATATGATTATTCAACGAGAACCAAGTCACTGTTGCCTTTGTTGGGTTGACCATTGCCCCAGCTTCATCACACCAAGTACTTATGCGATTGAGTTCGGTTTGTAGTTCCACAGCAACCTCCTCTCTATCCTTACCCTGACGATACACTAAAACATCATCGGCATACGACAATGTCCTGCCAGGTCCAGTGATCTGCTCACTGGTGATTCTCACTGTGTAGGCGTTGAACAGTACCGGAGATAATGGTGATCCCTGTGGTAGGCCAGGATATATTGTTGTTGGTTCCGAAGTCCAACTGCCACATCTAAAAACTACTTTCCGTTGGTAGAGGGCTGCAGCGATCCAACTAAGGAGGAATGGACTTACGTTTAGTTCAAGAAGCTGAAACATTAAAAAATCCAGTGGTACTCTGTTGTATGCGTCCTCAAGATCAATCGCTGCAGCAACGGTTTCAGTGCCTGAGTGGAAACCTTCATAGACATCATGGGCAAAGACTGCTGCATTGGTCCAGGTTTCTCTTTTTGGACGGTACCCACCCAGGGTAGGTGGGAAAACACCTTGCCTCTCTAGTTGGCTTGATATTTTCCTGGCAATTACCTTCTCCAGCAGCTTGCCTATTGTATTCTGCATGGTTATAATTCGATATCCCTGAATTTTTTTGTGGTCTTTGTCAGGCTTCGGCAAGGGAATCAGATAGCTGTGTAATCATTCCTCCTTGATGCTAGCACTCCCTATACTGTTGTTGTAGCATGTCTGCTAGTTTCTCTAGCTCATTGTCGGTACACCTATTTATGTCGTCGTATCTTATGCCATCAGGACCTGGAGCACTGTTTTTTGATCGTCGAAGCACAGCCTTGATTTCTTTCACTGTCACTGTGTCTTCATCCGAAGTGTTCTGGGCCTTGCATCTGTCTGAGGTGACCTCCTTGGCCAGATTTCGGCCTCCCATGTCTGTCTGGTTGCTCTGCTCAAGGTAGCGTTCAAAGAGGGCTTTGCCCTTGTCCTCGTCAGTCCTCTGCCAGGTGAGGTCAGCACCTTGGAAGTCAGAAATGCTCTTATTCTTGACTACACCACTCATGCTTTTATGTAGTCGCCAGAACAATTTCAGTGACTTGTCTGTGCTTACTCTTTGACACACCTCTGCCCATTTTTCGCTTTTAACCACCTTGACCAGTTTTTTGAAATAGCTTACTTTTGTGTGCATCTCTCTTTCTAAGTGCAAGCAGGGACTAGGATGATCCAGCTCTGTTCTTCTTGGCATTTTGCCATCTCCTTACAGCACTACGCTTATCCACCCAAGCCTTCTCCACCTCGAAACTCCACCACGGTGGCTGCTCCCAGCTTTTTTTCCTGCCCTGAAACGTTCTGCGCTTGTCACGTCTTATTTTACTCACCACATCTTGCCCTGTACTGTCATACTGGAACGTCTTTACCTTTAGCTTGTGCTGCCTGGTTCTGCCTTTCTCCACTAATATGCTGCACGGGTGGTGGTCGCTGCCATGGTGTCCTAGGACACCCCATCTACACACTGTAGTGAGTGAAGGTGAAACTAGCGCCAGATCAATAGCACTGTCCTCATAGCCTGGACGGCTTGCTGTCCTGGTGACACAGCCACTGTTAATACAAACCAGGTCGATGGTTTCCAGTGCAGTCTCGAGCTCCTCCCCTTGTGTATTGGAGGAAGTGTTTCCCCATGCTCTGCCTTTAGCGTTGAAGTCACCACAGAAAATAACATTTCTCTCGTGGCCTAATATGCCACTTAAGCACTGCCACTTCTGGGCGTCCATACTCGCATTGCGGGCATAAACATTAACCAACACGAATGGTATACTGGAATGAACTCTCAACGCCTGTATTTGTATATCGTCACTGTCCCAACTGGACATGTCTAGCTCTGACGCCACCATGCTGTCGCGAACGAGAATCGCCGTTCCCAGATGTCGTCTGTTGTAGAAACATTTGAAGCCGGCAATTCGGAGTAGCTGATCGCCCAGTCTCGTCTCCTGGAGTGCTACAATGTCGTTCCTGTAAACTAGGGTTTCTAAAATAGAGCCCCGTTGTTTTACACTGGCACAGTTCCAATATAGAATACGGATATTCCTGAGTCCTAGACGGTGACACTTGAATCTAAAACGCCTCAAACCACCGCGCTTACCTTGCTTCTTTGTCCCTGCGCGGCTACCACGCCGCGTCGTTATGGTGACTGCTGACCGCTCGGAAAAAACACGTTCTTCCGCCATGTTGAAAAAACGTAAACACAGACTGCTGATAACCACACACGCTGCTGAAAATTCACTCAAGGATGGCTTCGCTCGATGCACGAACTCCGTAGCACCCGCGCAGATCTTGAGTAGAAACTCCTGGTTTTACATCCTGGCACACCAATTACACGCAAGAGATGAATAAATCCATCCCCTACGCGAAAAAGTTAACGAACACAAAACAACACGACCGTCCGTCGCCATATTGAAACCGGAAGCCAATGTTCTTATAGCAATTGCCAGTGGCGTTGGTGATCATGTCTGTCCACAACCTTCTGTCTCATGTACTACTAATCATTTCTGATACTCATGTTCCTCAATCTCAAGATGTCAAACTGTCCAGCATCTTCTCTCTTAGCCTCCTGTTTCTCCTCGCCTCCGACGTTCCATTGTCACGACATACTCCAGCTTTCCCGTTTTCATACCATGCCTACAGAATGGGGAATGTCTTCTTCTGATGCGAGTAGCCAGTTCTCTTTGGGAGTTCACTTATTTCAAGATCTCTTCATTACTTTTCAATCGGTCCACGATGTTCTCATCATTCTTCCATAAAACCACATCTCTGCAACTTCCAGATAATCTCTAACTTTTCTGCTATTTGTCCATGAATCGCTTCCTTACATAACGATTGGTTCAATATAGCTCTTAAGAAGATACAAAGCATAGCTAATTGTAAACAATAATCATCCAATTGAAGATACTGAAATCCTGCAACAAGAAACATCAACAAACAGTATCTTCGATGCCATGTGAAAAAGTGTGTAAGGGACAGTAACTCTCCATGAAAGGCCACTAATCCTTGTGGATTGGTCTTGGCGTTCTGCTTGGCGTATGGATTACCAAGTCTGCGTGTGTACGGCACTGCCACCCCATGGCAACGGCTGGTCTTGCCGGACAAACTACACTGACCAAAGTAAACAGGACAGCTCCCTCCAACATGGCTGTTTGTGGAGGAGACGGGTAATCTATTTACTCAACGACGACTTCGAAAGCAGAGGCTGGTCCCTCCTGATGGTGGGCTGCAGACAAAGCTGGTAGTCGGCAGAAAGCAGAGGCTGGTCCCGCCTGGTGTTGGGCTGCAGAAAAAGCTGGTAGGGGACAGAAAGCAGAGGCTGGTCCAGCCTGGTGTTGGGCTGCAGACAAAGCTGGTAGGTTGCAGAAAGCAGAGGCTAGTCCCGTGTGACTGCTCAGTAATTAAGTGAAAAGCGTGACTATTCAGTGAGGAAGTGGAAAGAGTGACTATTCAGTAAGGAAGTGGAAAGCGTGACGATTCAGTAAGAAAGTGGAAAGCGTGACTATTCAATAAGGAAGTGAAAGACCTGCCTTGATCAGTAAAGAAATGGATTGTGTGCCTTGATCAAAAGAAATGGGTTGTGTTTCTTTATCAGTAAACAAAAATGAAACATGTGCCGTGATCGGTAAAGAATATTCTCATCTCACCATCACAAAACATAATTGTTCTATATGTTAACAAGCATCAGACACACAGCACAGAGCAAGCATTCAGCCTCGTAGAAGAAAGATGACACATACAGCAACCAGTGGTAGAGCTGCAATGGTAAATACCGAAAATTGACACACAAGAAGTGTAAAGAGGTATTTCGAAAGAGACGGTAGCTAACAATGCGTGTAATACTAAATAATAGAACCACTCCGATTGCAGAAGTAGAAATTTGCGTCCAGATATAGCATACAGTGTGTGGGAAGACATGGAACAGTACAGTCAGGCTCACAGCATGGAATAGAACAATACAATACACACCCTACTAATGAACAAAGACAATTAGCAATTACCAGAAATTCCCTCTTGCGGATACCATGAAGTGGATACTTAAGAACATGATGACAACAGGCAAGATTTAGGGCAAAGAATAAGAGGAAGGCAGATAAGTAAATATATGGATAGATTGGCCACGTGGGATGGTCAAGACAAAAACACAGAGCAAATCGACAACTGATGATCGTGTGAGATGGCGAAACATGACCCTCCATGCTTATCGGCATGGCACATGATGATGATGATACACAGGAAGTTAAAATATGAAATATGTAAATGCATGTACTGTTTACGGAAAACAAGGCTTTCGGGAATTATGAAATAATTCAAGAGAAATGCAGACAGAACCGTGGTTAGCTCCATTGTTGAATTCATGCTCAAATGCGGGCAACTTCAGCAGTTATGGAACACCAGGGAAGACATGACATTCCCAATATGCTTGCTTCCAATATTCGAAATATTGCATCAAGAATAGCAAGCGGCATTCAGATTAGCTGATGAAATATCAGAATACTTTTTAACGCAGAAGGAAGTACAAACAGGTTTGCATGCCTTGGCTCAATAATTAACCCCGATGTCGTTATCATGAAGCGGGATCCCTGCTCTCATCACGTGGAAGGTACAGTTTCTCAATCTCATCACGTGGTATGGTACAGTTTCTCAATCTCATCACGTGGTATGGTACAGTTTCCCAAGTCTCCGGCCATGTCTCCCGCCTCCCCTACACTCATACCCGAGCTGTCTGCCATGCCTTGTGTTCATGTCGTGATGATCCATTCCTGCCTCTTCCAACGGGAGCTAAACCTCCTATCACCCTTCTCTCCAAGACACTGACGTGTATTATGAGCAAAGTACTTTACTTTCTGAGACATAATGTGTTTGAGACAGTTTTCTTCCTTTTTCAGATCTTGTATAATGTAAGTAATGTTCTTCTTTCAGTGGGGACTGCTCACCAGAAATCGGCGGGCGCAGACTGACTCACCAGTGCAGGGGTTATACAGTATGGAGAGCCTATGGCACAACATCAGGACACACACCAAGTAACATGTTTGAGAACATGCATCTTTCATGTAGAAAACTATGAGTCATGACCATTTCGCAATCTCTACAGACGAATATTGGGGTTTTGAACTAAAATGTTACAAGAGTTCTCAGAATATAGTGGACCGAGATGAATAATATTACTGAAATTCCACATGATCTGAACACCGAAGTACACTGGTTTACACACAGCTACGAGTACATGTCTCGGAAACCAACATATTTTAGCCATATTAAACATCACAG
This sequence comes from Cepaea nemoralis, assembly GCA_014155875.1. NCBI lineage: Eukaryota > Metazoa > Mollusca > Gastropoda > Stylommatophora > Helicidae > Cepaea > Cepaea nemoralis. Next base: position 38,391 of record JACEFZ010009223.1, on the reverse strand, counting down.
TGGCTGGGAGAGAACAGTGATAGGAGGTGTGATTCCTGGAGAAAAAGGCTGGGATTGACCAGTACAAAAATGGACACAAGACATTGTAGACATCTCGGGCATTAGACTGTATGGGGCGGGAGGAAATGACCAGAGATCGAGAAACCTTTCAGCGGACTGGAATTGGAGCGATATTCTGCAAAGGCATGACGATAATGATGATGATGAATGTTACTCACCTACTGAGACACTGGTCTCCTTTACTTCATAGATCGGGGAGGCTGGCAGTGTTGGAATCATGAATACTTTGACAGTGTATGCCCCAGCATTCGTGATATTAAACGAGGAATTACATGTTGCTTTATAATACTCTTCGCCATTGACCGCATCATTAGAAAATGTCTGGTTGTAAACAGTGATCTTCAGAAACAGACAGTTATAAATGTTTTCATTCCTGTATTATTTCATTCACTAATTAATTCACTAAATCATACAGTCCCACTTTGTATCAAGATGTGTAGAGGTGTTTCGTCATCTTGTGTTCATAACCACATAATTAAACAGAAGATAAAGATGAGGAAGAAATCTGATGTTGGCGGAGTGAAGCAAGAGGAGAAGCAGGAAACGAAGATGAGATTACGACGATGATAGTGAAGAAGAAGAAGAAGAAGATAATGATGAATGCAGGACCATAGGAAGGATAATAAGAAGACGAACAGATTGCCATGATGGTGATGGTGAAGATGGAGAAGAGGAGGATGAATACAGGTACAAATGAAGATGAATGAGAAGGAGTAAGAGAACTTGCAACATAATCTGACCTCTTCCTTTGGCAGGCAGCTGTTATTGTAAAGCATTATACTCCAACGGTAAAACACAGTACTTACAAGTGATAACTAGATCGCAACACTTATACGTGATAACCAGATAACAGTACTTACAATAATAACTAGATCGCAACACTTAGGCGTGATAACCAGATAACAGTACTTACAATGATAACTAGATCACAGTACTTACAAGTGATAACTAAATCACAACACTTACACGTGGTAACTAGATCACAGTACATACAATGATAATTATAGTCTGTTCAGAAATGAATGCCTTCATTCACGATCCATTATTTGGAAAACTGTCTATTGCATCGTTATGACATTTTTCCAGCCGTCTTATATTTACCCCCACCCAAGGAATATGCCTTTGATAGGTCCAAAAGCAACTTAAATCATGGAAAGCGGCGACATTTCTTTGATGTTTTGGCGAAAAACTAGTGAATTCACGCTAACAAACTTGATTTACAGTACCTCACCCCAATTTGAGTGACAACACAAGACGTATCCAGATTCTTATGGGAGTAAGTGCAATGTGTATCTAATATAAGTAAAGACAGAATTTACAGAGGCATGGGGTAATTAATGTGGAACCGAAATTGAATTGGACAGGAAAGTAGACGGAATATATTTCTTAACTTATATTTCATTTCCTTCTTGTTTCTTCGGCTTCTGGTTAATAATGTGTACACAAGGAGTCTTGTTACTAGGATGCATTTGGCATTTTATATGGAGTTCGTGATGGCTTCAAAACAGCTTTGCGTTAATGTGCGTATGGAGTGACCATAGATGATACAGTTATTTAGTCATCATGTGTCAATTTTTAAGGATCTATTCAGCTGTCTGTGTAGTTTTTTCACACGTGCACATTGGTGACAGAACCGTTTTGAGTCTTCGTGAAAGATTGTCTACTCTGCTGTTTACTTTTCAGAGACGGAACATGATTATTACCTGTTTTGCGAGACGAATATAGCTTTAAATGTCTGTGTAGTGGGCTTCCTTCTTACCAGCTAAGATGTTGGTCCTCTTTTCATTAAAGTTTACAGATTGATTCGTATGTTCGTGTGGTGTTCCCTCATTTGACAACGTGTTTGTTCTCACGTTTCTTGATATGCCACAATATGTCAGTTCCCACCGCAATATTACTCTTCTGATGGTATTCAATGCGTTTAGTGTTGTTGTTGCGTTTTTTTTTTTTTTTTCACTGCCAGTTGTTTGTCACCGTTGAGGGTTTACGGAACTGAAAATTCATCACTGTGGAATACAAACTATTTCCATTGACATTGTGCCGATGCTGTAATGTTTAGGGCCTGCAATTTATCTGAATAGTTGGAGCAAAATATCCCAGTAAGTGTGCATGTGGATTAATGTCTGCGATTTGCCCAGACCTTAATCTGTGTCGGACGATTCCAGTAGGTTGATAACTGCTCTCGGTTGCATAAAATTCAGTCACACCTTTCTCCAATAGTCATTTTCCTCTTTCAATACATGGCCCTCACATTTTTAAATAACTTTTATCAATATTTAATAGCGCGGACTGAGTTAGTATCTTGACGTCAGACAATTTGAATGTAGTATTGTCAGTTGCCACCTGTCCTTTAATTTTAAGTCACGCAAGTTCTATGGGCTTTAAATGAGAATGGTAAGGCGGAAGTCTCAAGCACCTATGGCCATGCTCTTCTTTCAACTTGTCGATTTGATATTTCTTACTTTTTTGCGCCTGTTTCACAAGGGACAACAACTGTAGCTTGAAATATGCTTCTGGAAATGGTATATTGTTCCCTCGGAGCCATATCTTTATTGCTTCCATTGTGGTCGATGCCGTGGGTATTTTGTCTTCTTGGGCAACAACATTGTGATATGATGCATTGTCCATGATTAGACAAGACGGTCTATCAAGGGGTGGAAGCAAAGTATTCTCGAGCCAATCTCTAAATGTGACATATTGGGAGGTTGGAAGCAGTACCCACCTCGACTTACCCCACCATGAAGTAAAGCTATGAGGATGGGACTAATTTCATTTGGAGGGGATGGGTCCTTGGAAGCCAAAGTGTCCCATAATAGCTCTGGAAATCTAGGGGTTTCCCAGAAATGTTAATTTCTTCCCTCCAAAATCTTCCTTCCCGAAAAGAGAAACTTATTTAGCTCAAGAGGCCCCCCACCTATGATCAATTTCCCTTTTGGGTGAAATGGTCACAGGAAATTTATAAGATTTAAAGTTCCCTTTTCTGAGTAACCTGGAACCTGGGAGATTACAATAGAACGGAACTTAGCTGTCTATTCGTGTTTACCCAGTCACCTGTAGTTCCAGATTCTACCAGTATGTGAGGTAGTTTCATTAACTAAACACATAAATAATAAAATGTTTTGTCACACCACAATGTACTGGACAGAAGAATGCAGGAAAAGTTAATTTTGTTTATTAACCCAAAAAGCTGTGGTCATAAGCCAGTAAAGCATTTATGACATATATGAAATGCATCATGACAATAGAGATAATGTTCATCATTCAAATATAGAATTAAGAACTCTCATTAAATTCAGTGATGATTTCAGTCATTTGGCCACTATGCCTTTCCACTAGTAGTAGTAACAATATATCCTGGCCTACCACAGGGATCACCATTATCTCCGGTACTGTTCAACGCCTACACAGTGAGAATCACCAGTGAGCAGATCACTGGACCTGGCAGGACATTGTCATATGCCGATGATGTTTTAGTGTATCGTCAGGGTAAGGATAGAGAGGAGGTTGCTGTGGAACTACAAACCGAACTCAATCGCATAAGTACTTGGTGTGATGAAGCTGGGGCAATGGTCAACCCAACAAAGGCAACAGTGACTTGGTTCTCGTTGAATAATCATATTGTCAACAATCCAACACCAACTGTAATGCTGTGTTCAGAGACGGTTGAAAGAACGCAGGCAATGAATTACCTGGGGATACGGTTTGATCGAAGCCTTGCTTATAATGTGCACATAGACCAGGTGATAACAAAGGCCAAGCGGGGCTTGGCAGCGATGCGGGTGATGGTGGCAGCAAACTGTGAGCAGCGCCATCTATGTCTTCTGTACGAGGGGCTGGTCATGTCTGTTTTGGAGTATGCAATGGCAATCCTGACTCTCAGCCATAAGCAGATAGAAAGGATGGAAAGGATACAGAATGAAGCTATGCGCATTATTCTTGGATGTACAAGAGATACAGCATGCAGGGCGATGCGCTACATTCTTGATTTTCCAACCATTGAAGAGAGAATGCAAGTTTGCAGGGCACGCGCCTTCCTCAGAATTAACGCAAACACACAGCATCCACTGCATAGTGAAATTAGGAAGGTGAAGGGTAGCAGGTTAAAAAGAGGACGGTCGTGGATGGGTCAAGCCGAAGACATTCTTCAACAGGTGTGTTCACTTGAGGACTTAGAACCTGGCGAGGAGTGGGTGCAAGTGCCAACAGACTTCTGCACATCCTTTTCAGTTTGCATCCAACTAGATAGAAAATGCAGACAAGAAAATCCGGCTGCTGTGGAGGCTGAAGTACAAGCGTTGATTTTCGAGAATTCGCTAGACAGTGACGCGGTCATCTACACAGATGGGTCGGTCGTCCGACATGTGAGAAGCTCATGGGCCTTTACAGCTCGGGCCGGAGGGAGAATTGTGAAGGAGGACTCTGGTGCTTTCACTGAAACCACAAGTAGCCTGACCATGGAAGTCATGGCAGTAAGTAAAGCAATAACATGGCTCGAGACACAGATATTCACTAGGGCTTGTTTCCTTAGCGACTCAATGAACATGATCAAGAGGATAGAGGAGGGGTCGATCCGAAGAGAATGGTTGCTGCCTCTGGAGCGGTCTCGGCTGGCAAAGATTAGTTTCATCTTCGTGCCAGGTCATGCGGGAGTACAAGGAAATGAGCGGGCTGACAAGCTCGCAGGTGAGGCTACTGTGGAGGGCGGACGCGCCATGGACCAGGCTGACATTCTGAATGCTCTACGAGAAGTGAGACTTTTGCAAGAACCAAGTGATGACAGTGAATCTACAACAATGGCCAGACTGCGAGAGCAGCAAATTAAAAGAGGGGTGGCCAAACAAGAACACTACGCAGGAAGCCAAAGGAGATTGATAAACCAACACAGAACTGGCGTCGTTAGCCGCTACACGCTGCGGGATTTGCTGAGGAGGGGATCCGAGCACTTATGGACTGAATGGTCCGATGTGCAACGAGGATGATCTGTCGACTAACTAACTAACTAACTAACTAGTAGCCTACAATTGTTTCTCTAATCCACAAGATGGTACTTGAAAATTTCCCACGAATTATAAAACACTTTGCCTAAACAGTCTCTACACAACCATAAGAATCAGAGGAGTTCATGACTACTCTCTGTCCATTAAAGTCCTTGATTGTTTTCATATTTTTCAAGTTTCACTGAGTGGAATCAAAGTTATAGCAATGATGCAATGTTGCCAAGACTTCTGTCTTATTTGTAAGTAATCTGCAGTGAGGTATAAAATGATCCTAGTGATCTTAGAAATGTTTCTGCAATTCAGATATTGTCAATCATCAGAATGATCATGAATCACAGATCAGTTTTGGGCACAGGGACTCATTGATCAGATTAACTCCTGACCACATATCCCTTGTGCACCTCTTTATTACAGAACTGCTCATGGTTTGCAGACCCATGGTACATTATTGGGCAATGATCTGCAACTCTGGATCATGACAATCTGCGAACACCGTCATCCTCACCTGAGGTGGATAAACATGGTGAACCTATTTATGTCTAGTCAATGGATGATAATTCTCAAGTTGACAAGAATGGAAAGGACTACAGACAGATGTTCCAGCAGGTAGCAGATTCAGGAAGTACTACAAGTTAGAGCTACAGTGTCTCTTATTTGTACTGGCATTAGACCTCAGCAATTGTAGTTGGCAGGCCCTCTTATCCTGCCCTCGTACATGGTGATCTGTTGACTGATGTTCTCACAGAGGACACAGACACAGTGAATGACAAGGCGAGGAGAGGAATAATGGAGAGTTAATGATAAAATGCACCCAGCATAACTGATCCTAAATAGTAATGGAACAGAACAGGATGATTGTTTTAATTTCATAAACTCATGTTACCATTAGTGCTGCCTCAATTTTTTAGTCTGCCTGGTTCCTTTCCTGTTTATACCTTCTCACCTCTTCTGTCATTACCTTTACTTACTTCTTCTGACACTGGGGTGGTAATCCCCTTGACAGTTTAGAAGTGCTTATGCATGGAAGCATACTATATGTTTCTCCTTTACTTACTCTGTCAAACAGGGTGATGCTTTAATAAAACTACATTCCACATGTTGAATCCAAGTAATAATGTAAAGAACATACATTAAATATTTTCACTCTTATGTTAATATAAGTAACATATAATTGATATGAATGTGGAGGTCTGTGTGAAACATTCCTTATGAGGATTTACACTGCCTCTCATTCATTAACACATATATATATACGGAGTGAAAGAAAGATGAGAGGACACAATGCACTCATTCTCTCATTCTAACACCAATCTTCTTTTATTCGTTCACTTGAGTGCTGGAGTTGGGCTGTTAGCTTGACTGTGGTTCGGTCAGAGTGCTAGATACATATTTGATCACGTCACAATGCGTTCGAATAATCATAGCAGTATAAAAGCTGGACCAGTCATTGATGCCAAACATTTATACACACAATCTGTCTTCACGCCATGGACATATAAGATAAGAGGTAGAGCCTTTCATTCCTCCTTCTCACATTCGCGTGTGTTGACGATTCGCTGTGGATTGGAACTAAGGCGACACATAGCACAGATCATGGTTTATCCTGTACTAAACCTGCTCTGAACGCAGTCAGAAAGCTAGTAGGATTTAGACTCAAGAACGGGAAACAGTCTGGGCATAAGTAAGCCTCTTTTCACAGCTTACGACATAGTTTTTGTACAGCAACTCCTCTGGAAACGAAAGGTAGATGGAGTTAGATATCTACATCAGTGCTGGCAGAGAGTAGCCATTTTGGGACCGGGTGAAAGTTGGCGGCTATCTTCGGATAGAAGAATATATATATATTCATTTGTGCCGAAACTTACACACACACACTCTCATACATGAAGTTTTACCTGACTCATAAGTATCCAAACGCAGCCATAATTTAGTCTGAAGTATTCCCATGAATCAGGCAGAGGGACATACAGATCAAATGGACTCTTACTGAAACCACATCTGGCCTCATTGACGGTCGATCTGCATGTGCCAAATGTTAGCGTCTCTGAACCCAAAACCTTTCGCGCCGACGCGATTCATCTAGGTTACCCAATGAGTAGAGCAGGCTTCGACCACATGACCTGTCCTTCACGGGGTGTCAGAGCTATTATTAGAGCTGACACCACATTCCTAGCATTCCAATGCTTCCTAGTGCGAACGCTTCTGGATTCAAGTGTGTTTTGAAGTTGTGCTGTGCAGAAGTGAACAAGACGGAGTACGCAATAATGCGACACTAAATACATTGCCATTCATCTCATTATGATAATCCCAAATGTCTGTATGCTTTGATACAAACACGAGTCCAGCATTCTGTAGTAAGCCATTATGAATACTACCGGCATGGGCTATGACCAAACGCTGTCCTTCACTACTGGGCACATATCGCTTTAACTTTCCATTCACTGATTGTCATTCCTTTTCACTTGTGTGGTGCACATTGATCCAGGTTTCATCCAATACACTATGTCATAATTTTCTTTGTGCATTTCCCTTATTTGACTTAGGTATCTGCTTCTCATGGCTGCTAAATGCGGTTGCTTGAAAATGATATTTCTACCTGCCTTGTACTTTCTAAAAGTGAAGCCTAATGTCCTTATAATTTTCCACAAAGTTGTTTTGGATAGCTCTATGTTATTGTTCTTTCTCAACCAAACCCTCAGTTTGCTTACAGTCACTGTTTCTTTCGCACCAAGCATTTTTATAATAGCTCGGATTATGACATCCTTGTCAAAGCTGTTTAAAATTGCCTTTTTACCTACCGTTTGCTTATCACGTGGTGGATTCATTCCAGATTCTTGCACCCATCGACGAAATGACCGTTTACTCAAACTCAATGCATGCACTGTTCTTTTCTCGGGATTTGTAATAGTATGAAACAGTTTCCTGCGATTAGCTTCTTGACAAAAATATGTGTACAACTTAACAGCGAAGCTTTGAAGTGTACGCAATTTCACATTCAATCCCATTCAACAATATTCACGCATTCAAATGTTAGCGGCAAATTGTAAGACTTATAAAATAATCACGTTTCACGAAAGCACCCACATTTTGACTACACCTCTGAACACTCATTTAACTGCGCGCCGTTCTTGCAATAACGTGTACCACGAGAAAGTTTTCTTTAAACAGCGCGGATATGTCTAGGTGAAGGTGTAATACATTTAAAAATATGGCCTTAATCTCTGACCCGTAAATTATATACCGCATATACACAAACTTTGAAATCTGCTGTACAATCTCCAGAACAAAAATTGTTTTGTTGGGTGGACATAATGATAAGGTTATATGCTAACTCTTATCATTTTCCCTCGGTTGGTTACTGAGATATAGATGTTTATATGCAGGCACCCACATGTGAACAGACTATAGATCACATCACAGTACTTACAAGTGATAACTAGATCACAGTATTTACAAGTTATAACTAGATCACAGTACTTAAAAGTGATAACTAGATCACAGCACTTACTACGATAACTAGATCACAGCACTAACTACGATAACTAGATCACAGTACTTACTACGATAACTAGATCACAGTACTTACTACGATAACTAGATCACAGTACTTACCACGATAACTAGATCACAGTACTTACAAGTTATAATTAGATCACAGTACTTACAATGATAACTAGATCACAGCACTTACTACGATAACTAGATCACAGTACTTACTACGATAACTAGATCACAGTACTTACTACGATAACTAGAAGATAATACTTACTACGATAACTAGATCACAGTACTTACTACGATAACTAGATCACAGTACTTACTACGATAACTAGAAGATAATACTTACTACGATAACTAGATCACAGTACTTACTACGATAACTAGATCACAGTACTTACTACGATAACTAGATCACAGTACTTACAAGTTATAACTAGATCACAGTACTTACAATGATAACTAGATCACAGTACTTACAATGATAACTAGATCACAGTACTTACAATGATAACTAGATCACAGTACTTACAATGATAACTAGATCACAGTACTTACAAGTTATAACTAGATCACAGCACTTACTACGATAACTGGATCACTGTACGTACAAGTTATAACTATACTACAGTAATAACTAGATCACAGTACTCAAAAGTGATAACTAGATTACAGTACTTACAAGTGAATATAGATCACATTATTTACAAGTTGCAACTAGATCACAGTACTTACAAGTGATAACTGGATCACAGTACTTACAATGATACCTAGATAACAGTACTTACAAGTTATAACTAGAAAACAGTAATAACTAGATCACAATACTAAAAAGTGATGACTAGAACATAATATTTAAAAATGATAACTAGATCACATTACTCACAAGTGATAACTAGATCACAGTACTTACACGTGAAAACTAGATCGCAGTACTTACAATGATAACTAGATCACAACACTTACACGTGATAACTATATCACAGTACAGTGGTACCTCGGCTTACGAACTTTATTCGTTCCAGAACTCGGTTCGTAATCCGAAACGTTCGTACCCCGAAGCACTGAAATCAGTGAAATAAAGACAATTCGTTTCAAGACGAAAGTATCGTTTTTTTTTTTTTTTATTAATATCCGGTCGTTTACCCGACAAAACGCAAAGAATACGTGTACTTCACGAATTAAATACAGAGAAAGAAAACAACCAAATGAATTAAATGTAAAATAAAAAGAGATATAGTCTATCTTTGTTACCAAGAAAACGATCATGGGAAATTTGTCATTTTCTTTGTTATTCTGAATCATTAGTTTCAGGAGTATCTTGTCGCTGTGTCTTGGCAGCCGACTGGGAACCTTTCTGCACAAAGAAACTATCAAGGGAAATTTGTCGCTTTGTTTGCTGGAGAATCTTTCTGAAGTGGGCCATCGAGTTATCATTCATCACGTTTACTGCTCTGATAGCAAAAAGTTTGTTTGGATGATGGTTCACAATAAAAGTCATCGACATCTGCCCACTTGCTGCAAATTTCTTTAATCCTGGCATTTGAAACGGTCACTAACTACTCATCCTCGGACGACTGCGCCTCCTTTAATGTCTGTAGCTGTTCATTCTGAAGATCCATAAGCTCATCTGTAGTACTGTTTGTACTGTACGCGATCGTTTGCGCCAACGTTATACCTTGCTCTCTCTGTCTCTCTGTCTCTGTCTCTCTGTCTCTCTCTTTCTCTGTCTCTGTGTCTGTCTCTGCCTTTCTCTCTCTCTCTCTCTCTCTCTCTCTCTCTCTCTCTCTCTCTCTCTCTCTCTCTCTCTCTCTCTCTCTCTCTGTCGCCTTCGTTCGTAACCCGAGGCACTGTTCGTTACCCGTGACATAGAATTTTCGAAGTTGTTGTTCGTAACCTGAATTGTTCGTTACCTGAGGCGTTCGTAACCCGAGGTACCACTGTACTTGCAAGTGATAACTAGATCATAGTACTGAAATGCCCCGGTTAACGTCGGAGTTACGTTCTATGAAGACGTAACTTTAAGTGAAACGACGTATAGCGAAACACTATTTCCCATAGAATTGAATGAAATACAGTGTATTATGTAATGCTTATTTTTATGGTTGTTGATATTTATTGGCTAAATAGAGGTGGGTAGGAGGGCGAGTGGTAGAATTATTGGGACGTAGAGGCATTAAACCACGACTCTCTCCAAAACTATCATCAGCACTACCAGTACTGTTCTTACCCGCTTTCTTAGCTAGATTTTCATAGAGAGACTGCTTTCTCTTGGGTAACCATCTTGCTCACAGGCATATTCGTTGGTTCTGGTCTTCAATCCAGAAGGCCAATAGTGCTTCCATGTTCTCCATAAGAGTACTTCTGGTACGAGTCCACTCGTATTAATTTTACCACAGTAATTAAAAGTAATGTAATTCATATATCACAGAAATTACAAGTAACAAGTGTATCACAGTACTTACAAGTAACTATATCACAATAATTAAAAGTAAATCATTTATTACAGAATTGACAAGTATTAAGAATAACCCAGTACTTACCAGTAAGAAGTATAACACAGTACTTAGTTAGCTAGTTAGTTAGTTAGTCAGTCAGTCAGTCAGTCAGTTACTTAGTTAGTTAGTTAGTTAGTTAGTTACTTAGTTAGTTAGTTAGTTAGTTAGATAGTTAGTTAGTTAGTTAGTTAGTTAGTTAATTAGTTAGTTAGTTGTTAGTTAGTTAGTTAGTTAGTTAGTAGTTAGTTAGTTATTTAGTTAGTTAGTTAGTTAGTTTGTTAGTTGGTTAGTTGGTTGGTTGGTTGGTTGGTTGATTGGTTGGTTGGTTGGTTGGTTGATTGGTTGGTTGGTTGGTTGGTTGGATGGTTGGTTGGTTAGTTGGTTAGTTGGTTGATTGGTTGGGTGGTTGGTTGGTTGATTGGTTGGTTGGTTGGTTGATTGGTTGGTTGGTTGGTTGATTGATTGGTTGGTTGGTTGGTTGGTTGGTTAGATGGTTGGTTGGTTAGTTGGTTGATTGGTTGGTTGGTTGGGTGGTTGGTTGGTTGGTTGATTGGTTGGTTGGTTGGTTGGTTAGTTGGTTGATTGGTTGGTTGGTTGGGTGGTTGGTTGATTGGTCGGTTAGTTGGTTGGTTGGTTGGTTGATTGGGTGGTTGGTTGGTTGGTTGGTTGGTTGGTTGGTTGGTTAGTTAGTTAGTTAGTTAGTTAGTTAGTTAGTTAGTTTGTTAGTTGGTTAGTTGGTTTGTTGGTTGGTTGGTTGATTGGTTGGTTGGTTGGTTGGTTGATTGGTTGGTTGGTTGGTTGGTTGGATGGTTGGTTGGTTAGTTGGTTGATTGGTTGGTTGGTTGGGTGGTTGGTTGGTTGATTGGTTGGTTGGTTGGTTGGTTGATTGGTTGGTTGGTTGGTTGATTGATTGGTTGGTTGGTTGGTTGGTTGGATGGTTGGTTGGTTAGTTGGTTGATTGGTTGGTTGGTTGGGTGGTTGGTTGGTTGGTTGATTGGTTGGTTGGTTGGTTGGTTAGTTGGTTGATTGGTTGGTTGGTTGGGTGGTTGGTTGGTTGGTTGATTGGTCGGTTAGTTGGTTGGTTGGTTGATTGATTGGGTGGTTGGTTGGTTGGTTGGTTGGTTGGTTGGTTAGTTAGTTAGTTAGTTAGTTAGTTAGTTAGTTAGTTAGGTAGTTAGTTAGTTAGTTAGTTAGTTAGTTAGTTTGTTTGTTAGTCGAGGTTCCAATTTCACGGCAACGGGTCGTCACCATTATGCTGCATTCCCGTGCCAGCGAATATCACACAAAATGCTCCCCACTGTCCAATGGGAAAAGTGAAATAGACAGGAATCTCGGCAATCCAACATCCCGCACAGGTACACTGTGCATAATGCCGCAGTCAGAATGTCAACACAAAATTCATCCACGAAAACCGCAGTTCATTGTCGATGGATCGGCAGTCACCAGAAAGACCTCATTGACTCGAGTTTTCTCACATGGTTCGGTCTCTTACCGCAGGGCGACCCGCCGAAAGTGTCGCACAAAGCACGAACTCCGAGGCTTTAGCGCCAACTCTCAGGTGTCTCCCGAAAAATGCACTCGTGAACCGAAAGGGTAAAACAGTCAATTAAGCAAACGCCAGTAGCCATTGTTCCGAACATGCAGTTCACTGTACAGGACAGATATACAAGCAGTCCACGCGAATTTCACAGCTCACGCTGTCGCCCACGCACTCACTCAGTAGCAGAGCGACGGAACTATGTACTACCAGTCCAACATGAGGAAAATGCGATTGCAAACCGTAGCCACAAGCATAAACGCGCCACAAGCCTTAACGGCTCAATGCCTAAACGCCATGCTGGCGACTGGAAGTCTAACACAGTACTTACAATTAGCAAGTATATCACACAAGTACTAATTATATCAGAGTAATTACAAATAATTCATAATCACATAATTGACAAGTAAAAAGTATATCACAGTGCTTACAAGTAACTAAATCTGACGAGATACAGCGAAATGTCAGGCAGTAAATAGTGCAATTTATTTTATACATCTTCGTTATTCAAAATAACATAATTACCCGACTTGTTCCATAATAGACATTCCAGTTGCAGTATACTGGAGGGTAAACTTGTGCGGCTGTGCACGTTGTCCTGACCGTCGCCTGGACATTCTGGTGGCTACACTGAATGTCTGCGGGTTTGACTGAAAACAATATCATATAAAGCAGCCTGACTGTGTGTACGAGATTTCTGGCCTGGTCTGTGATGAAAACAATGTCATATAACAACAGTCTGACTCTGTGTGTGCGTGCGTGCGTGCGTGCGTGTATGAGAGAGAGAGAGAGAGAGAGAGAGAGAGTGAGAGAGAGATTTCTGGTATGTGATGAAAACAATGTCATATATCAACAGTCTGATTGTGTGTGCGAGATTTCTTGCCTGGTCTGTGATCGGGGAATTAACACATTTTTAACGACGTTTGAAATGATTTGGTCACACAAAAGAAAGGATTGTTTGTTTATTTTACACTAACCAGGTCAGAATTCTACCACGCATGTTGACTTGCATTCTCACGGGTCTCTCTAAACTATCGCCCAATTTATGACATTGCTTGCATTTCCACAATCATCATCATCATCATGAAACTCCTTGCCAACTGGAATGAGCGATCATGCTTCTCCATACCTGGCGATCTCAAACGGCATGGATCAGTTCGTGTGCTGACTCCCTCCAATGAACTGACACCAAAACTGCAAAAGATGTTTATTTCGCTGTCTTCCTCTCTCTGTTTCCACAAATCTGTCCATTTGTCACAGCGTTTTATAGTTTTTCTTTTCTCATAATGTGTCCCAAAAGTGAAGACTGCCTCTTTCTGATGTTTGTGATAAGTTATCTTTGCGACTTAGCTTCCATCAAAATGTCCATATTGCTCATTTTGGCTTTACAAGGAATTAATTGTCCGCATTCTTCTACAAAACCACAACTCCAAAACCTCTGTGATGATTACGCTTGTTTAATAATTGCACCAACAATGGAACCAACAATGCACCAACAATGACACTAACAATGACACTAACAATGACACTAACAATGACACTAACAATGGCACTAACAATAGCACCAGCAATAGCACCAGCAATAGCACCAGCAATAGCACCAGCAATAGCACCAGCAATAGCACCAGCAATAGCACCAGTGCTAGCAATAACAATGACACTAACAATGACACTAACAATGGCACTAACAATGGCACTAACAATAGCACCAGCAATAGCACCAGCAATAGCACCAGTGCTAGCAATAACAATGACACTAACAATGGCACTAACAATAGCAACAGCAATAGCACCAGCAATAGCACCAGTGCTAGCAATAACAATGGCACTAACAATGGCACTAACAATAGCACCAGTGCTAGCAATAACAATGGCACTAACAATAGCACCAGTGCTAGCAATAACAATGGCACTAACAATAGCACCAGTGCTAGCAATAACAATGGCACTAACAATAGCACCAGTGCTAGCAATAACAATGACACTAACAATAGCACCAGTGCTAGCAATAACAATGGCACTAACAATAGCACCAGTGCTAGCAATAACAATGGCACTAACAATAGCACCAGTGCTAGCAATAACAATGGCACTAACAATAGCACCAGTGCTAGCAATAACAATGGCACTAACAATAGCACCAGTGCTAGCAATAACAATGGCACTAACAATGGCACTAACAATAGCACCAGCAATAGCACCAGCAATAGCACCAGCAATAGCACCAGTGCTAGCAATAACAATGGCACTAACAATGGCACTAACAATAGCACCAGCAATAGCACCAGCAATAGCACCAGTGCTAGCAATAACAATGGCACTAACAATGGCACTAACAATAGCACCAGCAATAGCACCAGCAATAGCACCAGCAATAGCACCAGCAATAGCATCAGCAATAGCACCAGCAATAGCACCAGTGCTAGCAATAACAATGACACTAACAATGGCACTAACAATAGCACCAGCAATAGCACCAGCAATAGCACCAGCAATAGCACCAGTGCTAGCAATAACAATGACACTAACAATAGCACCAGTGCTAGCAATAACAATGACACTAACAATAGCACCAGTGCTAGCAATAACAATGACACTAACAATAGCACCAGTGCTAGCAATAACAATGACACTAACAATAGCACCAGTGCTAGCAATAACAATGGCACTAACAATAGCACCAGCAATAGCACCAGCAATAGCACCAGCAATAGCACCAGCAATAGCACCAGTGCTAGCAATAACAATGGCACTAACAATAGCACCAGCAATAGCACCAGCAATAGCACCAGTGCTAGCAATAACAATGACACTAACAATAGCACCAGTGCTAGCAATAACAATGGCACTAACAATAGCACCAGCAATAGCACCAGCAATAGCACCAGCAATAGCACCAGCAATAGCACCAGTGCTAGCAATAACAATGGCACTAACAATAGCACCAGCAATAGCACCAGCAATAGCACCAGTGCTAGCAATAACAATGACACTAACAATGGCACTAACAATAGCACCAGCAATAGCACCAGCAATAGCACCAGCAATAGCACCAGCAATAGCACCAGCAATAGCACCAGCAATAGCACCAGTGCTAGCAATAACAATGGCACTAACAATGGCACTAACAATAGCACCAGCAATAGCACCAGCAATAGCACCAGCAATAGCACCAGTGCTAGCAATAACAATGACACTAACAATGGCACTAACAATAGCACCAGCAATAGCACCAGCAATAGCACCAGCAATAGCACCAGTGCTAGCAATAACAATGACACTAACAATGGCACTAACAATAGCACCAGCAATAGCACCAGCAATAGCACCAGCAATAGCACCAGTGCTAGCAATAACAATGACGCTAACAATGGCACTAACAATAGCACCAGCAATAGCACCAGCAATAGCATCAGCAATAGCACCAGCAATAGCACCAGCAATAGCACCAGCAATAGCAATAACAATGGCACTAACAATAGCACTAACAATAGCACCAACAATGGCACTAACAGTGGCATCACCACGTCATGTCTGGCACAATCCACTGGAAGAAACTCGAATAAGATAGACAGGAAGTTAGGATATAAATTGCATGAATCACTGACAGGTTTCTGACATGGCAGAGCAGCCAGGGGCCAAATCTATGTTATGAGAACCATCGGCAAGAGATGCAGAAAGTACAATGTAGCCTTCTTATTTGCGTCATTGACTTCAGTAGGGTCTGTGACTGTTTGGCAGAGGAATGCAATGGGCAGAGGAATGCACTCAGCAGAGGGATGCAATGGGCATAGGATTGCAATGGGCAGAGGAATGCATTGAGCTGAGGATTGCAATGGGCAGAGGATTGCAATGGGCATATGAATTTAATAGGCAGAGAAATACAATGAGCGGAAGAACTGGCGAAAGATCGAGAGTCGTTCCTGCTGGCCGCGATCTGATGGCCGTTCTGCAGGACTGCTACAAGGTGGTGATGGTCTAACCATTTGATCACCACGTTACCAGTTCTGTTCAGTGTATATGTATACAGCCGGTGTCACCAGTGCACAATCAGCAGGCCTCGGCAGAACAATGTCATACGAAGATGATACCATTGGCTACCGACGGGGAACAACAAAGATGAAATCAAACATGAACTAGGTTGACCGTGAGTGGGTCCCGGCCTTTAGGGCACATGTGGGCAAAGAATTCTCCGATAAGGTTCTCTCTGAATATTTCCTTAGTCAATGCAAATACGTAGGTCGTCAACATGGGCGATATTGGCATTTACTGATTGACTACACAATGTATCTCATGATGTATCTGTCTCCCAGAATGGCAGGCAGACAGGCAGGTAGGTAGGTAAGTAGGTAGGCAGGCCGGCCGGCAGGCAGGTAAGTAGTTAGGTATGTAGGCAAACAGGTAGGTATGTAAGCAGGTAGGTATGTAGGCAGGTAGGCAGGAAGGTAGGCAGGCAGGCGGGTAGGTAGGTAGGTAGCTAGCTAGGTATGCAGGTAGGTAGGTAGCTAGCTAGCTAGGTAGGGGAGACTGGGGAGAAATGGACATAGGGTAGAAATGGACCACCCCCTCTCTGGCCCCTGGCTGTGATGCAATGAAAGTGAAACCAAAATAAGTTTGTTTTCCACATTAAACATAGTCCGAATTTTTCATTTGCCATCGACTTCCCGCACAGGTCGTTCCCACGCAAAGTTTGAAAAATTTTCTGCACTAAAGTTTCTTTTTCCAGTTCCAGACACCATCGTAAAGCAGACGCATAGTCAGGAATCAGGACAAGGTAATTACGTTAATATCTTTATTTACTTGTTATTGAAGAGTTCATATAAAAAATATAGCATATAATATTAGATTTAAGAGACTTTATGGCTGAATAGTTTAATACATTGATGGGGGAGAAATGGACCGGTTCATTTCTCCCCATGGTTCATTTCTCCCCATAGAAGAAATTGACAAGACAGTCTGTTGTTATTAAAAGTGTTGAAGATTGCATTCGAATTTCAGCATTATTGATTCTTTTTAATACTGGGGTCTAAATCTAGACCAATAAAACTGTTAACAAATTTGATTTCAGTGATTTATTAAAGATGCACGCCATTCGTGCTATGATCAGTATTTCTTTGCAAATGATAGACCTACCATTCTAAATGTTATATAATTCTGTCACTCTTTTGTTTCAGATGCCAAGATTGTACATCAGAAACACCAACAAGGGTCTCGTTACGGAGGAACGTATGAGAGAAGCTGTTAATGCTGTGAAAAATGGAATGAAAGTGAGGAAAGCTGCAAGGGAGTACGGCATTGCTCGCTCTACCCTCAATAACAATCTTACAAAAGACAGAGAAGGAAATGGTCTGCCTACTAGACTCGTACCAAATTATAGGCATAGCCTTGTTTTCACAGCTAAGCAAGAAGCTGATTTTGCTAGTTACTTGAAAGATTGTGCAAGAATGTTCCATGGACTCACAACTAAAAACGTTCGTATTTTGGCGTACGAGATGGCGAAAGTCAATAACATTGCACATCCTTTAACCTGGGATGAGCAAATGATGGCAGGGAATGACTGGCTTTCGTGGATTTTTGCGACGGAATCCCGAGCTGACCATAAGGCAACCTGAGGCAACATCTCTGGCTAGAGCTACAGCTTTCAACAAACATAATATTTGCACCTTCTTCAACATTGTGAAGGAAACCATTACAAAACTAAATGTGAGTGGAGCTCAAATCTACAATTTGGATGAGTCAGGTCTGACCACTGTACAGAAAGTGCCAAAAGTAATTGCCCCACGAGGAGTGAAGCAAATAGGCCAGGTGACATCCAGAGAAAGAGGAGAACTGGTCACAATCTGTTGCATTGTGTCAGCTGCGGGTCACATTATCCCTCCAGTTTTTGTGTTTCCCAGATTTTTAAGAATTTTATGCTTGCTGGAGCACCTGAAGGTTCCCTTGGCCTTGTGAATGAATCAGGTTGGATGACCCATGATAATTTCGTCAAAGTTATAAATAACTTCATTAAGCATTCAAGACCTTCCAAAGACTTCCCTTTGATTTTGATCTTGGACAATCACGATTCCCACATTTCATTTGAATCACTTGAACTGTGCAAGAAAAACAACATTCATGTGATCACGTTGCCACCACACACCTCATCTAAAACTCAGCCCTTGGACCGTTCAGTTTTTGGACCCATGAAGTCGGTCTACAACAATGCGTGTAATTCATGGATGATGAAAAATGTTGGGACACCACTGACAATCTATCAAGTTGCAAATCTAGGAGGCCACGCTTTTCTTAAAGCGGCAACTCCCATTAACATTCAATCAGGCTTTGCAGTGTCAGGTATTTGGCCCTTTAACGAAGATGTTTTTACAGAAGATGATTTTATGCCTTCAGAAATAACGAACAGGCCCATCAGCAAGGACAGTGGAAATGCCACTTTAGAAAGCAATGAACAGACAGGATCAGCATCTCCACATTGTGGTACCAGCACAGATCAAACTGCACAAGAATTTCATGAAAATCAGAAATAATGTAATGTTGAGAACCTTGTAGATGACTTGCAGGAAATATCAGGGAGTCTTCAACATAAAGCTACTTCTTCCTTTACTTCGCCTCATGTTTTCAGAGGACTACCAAAAGCTGGTCCGCGAAAAGATTCAAATAATATGAGGAAAAGAGGAAAAACTATGCTGGCTACTTCTACGCCAGAAATAGATCGAATTAGGGAAAGAGCGGTGATGAAAGAAAAGGCAGCAAAAGTTCCACCCAAAAAGGCAAAGAGACAGCTGCTGAAAGAACGTGATGTTGATTCAGATCCAGAAACTGACATTTCGTATTGTGATGACACAGATTCTGATGTTTCATTTGGTGAAAATGAGGAGTGTACGGTTAGCTTGACTGGTGTGCGTGAGGTTTTTGAAGGCCAGTGTGTGCTATGTGAATATGGAACAAAGAAGACTTGTGTTTACTATGTAGGAATTGTAAGGGGAGACATTGATGATGATGGTGATGTTGAGGTAAAGTTCTTGCGCAAGAGTGAGAAGGTTGCTGGTAAATTTGTTAAGCCTAAGGTAGAAGATGTCGCCAGTGTCTCAATTACATGTATTAAAGCACAGCTTACTAGATCTACAATCACTGGAACCACTTCTAGGACCAAAGATGGCTATGTCTTCAAAGAAAGTCTTGCAGGCATAAATGTTCGATAAAACTTTATATTAGATTAATATATCATATTAAACTTTTTTACTGTCGCTTAAAATAATAAAAAAAAAAACTGCAAATATCCTTTTAATGATTATTTATTTCTTATAGCAATATGGATGAGTTGTTGCTGCTTCTTTTTAAAAAAAGGTCCATTTCTCCCCACTATGGTCCATTGCTCCCCACGTGCTGGTCCATTTCACCCCAATGGTGGTCAATTTCTCCCCATGTTCATATACATTTTTGAAATGCATTTTGTAAAGAAACATATAGAAATAGATTGCTAAATGTTTTCCCCTTTTAAAATAAATGAATGTACAACATTTTAGTCATGGTTTTGTTATGTTTCGATAAAATCTGTTCCGATGATGAGCAAAAATTGAAAACTACAAAATTGCTGGTCCATTTCTCCCCAGTCTCCCCTATGCAGGTAGGTAGGTAGGTAGGTAGGTAGGTAGGTAGGTAGAGAAAAAAGAGAGAAAGATGAAGAGAGATGTAGAGAGAGAGAGAAAGAGAGAAGGAATCTACATGACAAAAATGTATATGTACTTAACTTCTTCTTTCGTTCTCTTGAAATGTGACTATATCTGCAATGTTGCATGCATTTCGCTGCCTTGTTTTGTTGTTCACTCAGTGGTCCATCGCTTATATCTTCCACTGTAGTTTCTCTACGCTAGAAGGTTTGCCTAGATATGTTATATTTTGGGCAGTCTGGGAGTATGTGCTCTGCTGTCTGCGACGCCAATCCACATGTGCACATGGCTGACTCGCAAATCTTGAATTTTGTATACATGTGGTTGCGTAATCTATTGTGTGTCCTGTTCCGACACACAGAATAATGATTTGTTCTGGTCTATAAGGTGGTATCCGTCTTGAGTGGGTGTTTATGGCTTTCTGGCTGAGTTGTTCATTCTTTTGTTTTGGTAGTGTCTAACAGGTACACTAGGTTGTTCTTCTACTGCTTGCTCCTTCCTTACCTAGCGGATCAAGTTCATCGTTTCCAGATACTCCACAGTGAGATGAGAAAATAGTGTCCGTAGTACTGGCAATTTCCCAGACAGGTGCGCCTCGAGTACTGATTTTGTATGTGTCAGTAGCACCACTGGTTGTGTACTACTTTCTTGTTGGTACACTGGCCTAGTATTATTTAGGTATTCTATGTACACTCCCGCTACTCCATTTCGAACAACATTTTGTACTGACCCATCTGTGTACAGTCGGATCCAAAGGTCCTGTGGGTATTCTTCATCAAGGAAGCTGAGAGTGGCTGTTCTACGTTGTACACTGTTCTGTTCTTCCTTGTCTAATATTCCTTTCACTCGTGACTGGATTTATAGTGATAGTCTATGTTCCTCTTCCCATCGGGTCCATTCTAGACAATCAAACATTACAAGATGCACAAGAGCATAAGCAGCGATTGGCGTGCAATAGCTTTCACAAACAGATGCATACGTTAAGAACTGAGACCTGTACGAAACAATTCACAACATAAAGGTGTAAGGACAGCAGCTCAGTTCAGCTCAGCTCCGTATTTAAGAAAATTAAGAAAAAAAATCTACCTCGCTCAACCTGCTTCTTCAGCGTTCGTTATAATTGAGATTCGTATTTTTTTCGGGAGTTTTGATCTTCTTTCTATGTTTGCTCTCTTACCAAATGAACACCAAATGAAATTCTTATAGTCCATGCCGTGAGGTGTTGGTAATCATGTCTGGCCACAGCCTTCTGCCTCTTGTGTGCCAGTCATTTCAAATACCGACTTTCCTTCATGCCATGATGTCAAACTGTCCAGCATCTTCTATTTTGATCTCCCTCTGCTTCTCTTCCCTCCACCCTTTCTTTTTTGACATATTACAGCTTTCCCATTCTTTTGACATACCCAAAGAATGTGGACTGTCTTCTTCTGATGTGAATGACCGGTTCTATTTGTGAGTTAACTTCCTTCAAGATATCGCCATTGATCTTAATATCAGTGCTCGGTGTTCTTATCATTCTTCTATGAAATCACATCTCAGCAGCCTCTATAAAATTCTTCATCTGTCTGCTAATTGTCCATGACTGACTTCCATACATCAGGATTGGCACAATCTATTAGGATCTCTGTTTCCTCAACTATAGTGACAGAGATAGATTGCATAGAATATTCCTCACCTAATGAAACGCTGCTCTTGCATGGGCTTTTCTACGTTTAATGTCCTTAATACATCTGCCATCTGCCCATTTTTAGACAAATACACAACGTAGGCACAGATGTTAGAAGATAGAGAACTGAGTCACATACTGAAACTGTACGAAACAAGAGAACAGAGACCTGTATGAAATAGTTCACAACATGTTGATGTTAGAAGACAGATGTTAGAAGACAGAGAAATGTCAACGGTCCAGCCAAGAAGTCGGCGTCTGTGCTTTAGAGTAGGGAACGCACTTTCACAATCCCGACATACTAGGTTCGAAGTCAGACGTAGACGATTGGGGATCAGACCGCTTTCCGGTGCTTTCACAATAGCATGAGCCACGGCCGTTCAGAAAGCAACAGCGTGAACAACGGCCGTTCAGAAAGCAATGACATGAACAACGGCCGTTCAGAAAACATTGACATGAACAACGGCCGTTCAGAAAGCATTGACATGAACAACGGCCGTTCAGAAAGCATTGACATGAACAACGGCCGTTCAGAAAGCATTGACATGAACAACGGCCGTTCAAAAAGCAATAACATGGACAACGGCCGTTCACGAAGCAATGGCAAACTACTGAACGTACAGTTGGCTAGAAAACACAAATAGCCAATAAATGTTGGCGTTATTGGGACGTCCTGTACAGGACATGCAACTAACAGTAGAGATGGTGGAAATGGAGTACATACATTCACAAGATGACAAATGTAACACAGAGAACAATCTGACAGAGAAGAAAAAGTGAACTAGACATTACATGTGACTCACTGTAAACGTGCAAACTGCATGACTGGCTTGCTACCCAGAAACCACTGTTGTCGAACTGCACAGAACATGTCCAACCAGTCGCATCACTTATTCTGACGGTCCTCAGCTTGAGAGTCCAGGAGGCAGAGCTGCGTGTTTCTCGTGTTTCACTTACATCAACATCTTGATTGTATCCCTGACCTGGCCAACACCTGGTAGCATTACATGAGGCTACCACAGCTATTGTCTTCATAAATCTAACGCCGGTGATAGATAACGATTGACGGGTATCTGTTGTACATTTAAAGTCCGGACTTGCTTGTCCTGCTTCGGCTACTGGACACACTATCTTCGGATTTGGGAAATCTGTAGGTTTAGCAATTCTGTTACACACAAGAAAACTGTATATATAACTGAACATGGTAATTAAAAAATGTAAAGCTGTTGACAAATTTAAACATCAAGACTTATCGACATTTTACATGAACTCAGCAAAGACAAGGAGACCTCGGGATAAGTAATATACATACACAAATTTCATTTATTTTCACCTCGAAGTCTTTCCCTTCTATACTCAGTTCATGCAAAATGTCGAAAATGTCTCAATGTCTCAGTTTGTCAACAGCTTTTTAAATACTGTAATAAAAATAAATAATACAGTCTTGGAATGCCCCAAACTCAAGTCTCTGACAGACCAAACAGACGGTGATATGTCCCAATCTTAAGTCATTGACAGACTAAGCAAACGGTGATATGTCACAAACTTAAATCATTGACTTCCTGTGGGTTGCAGATACTAAAGCTACTAACAGACTGAGACAAAATCTACTGATATAAATGCAAATTATGGTAAACCTCAGGACGTCGCCAGGGATTAAGGTTCCAAATAGGAGATCGTAAAGCATTTCTTCTAATCCCCATCAAGTGCAAGGATTGGTTTCAGTGGAGGTAAGACAGATATTCAAACCTTCACCCTTCCTGCCGACAGCTTGCACGAGGGCAACCAGCAAACCTCTCCAGTCTTATACCAGGGATGGCACTGAGACAGTATGGGAAATGACTTTCATAAACCGTCCAAGCTTACCGGGGGGGGGGGGGGGGGGGGACATGGACTGGAATATTTGTGAAACAGAAAGTTCAAGGACCAGGATTGTTTTAAAAATATTCAGAGGTTGAGCGGGAGTGCATGGCCGAATAGCCGCAAGGTCACCTTCCATTGTTAACTAGTGGCTTCTCAGGGAGAGGAATGCCGGATGTAATCTACACTTTGGGTTCAAGCTGTCAGGTGGACAACGGTGAACTTTGGAGGCAGCAGAATTTATGAGTACAGGCGGAATCGGAAGTGACCCGGGCTGTCGGAAAGGAACGCCATACTCCAAATTTATGGCAGCGGGAAAAGTACATGAACTCAGGACCATGAACCCGACCATGAACCCCAGAAACAATATCGATTTGGGTTAATGATATGATGCAGAGTATGCAAATTAATCAGGGTACGCGAGGTACGGATTGGAGGACCTTCGCGGGATGAGAGAGAGCATGGTCACGTGATTCCAGAAAGGCGCCAAATCGAGCAGGATATATACGTGGTACAGCAGACAGTTGGCGAGGTTAGTGATCGGGACGGCTGAGTGTATATACTCGGGAGCTGTTGAGACCAAGAAGGCTGTAGGAACTCTGGTCGGGCAGATATACCTAAGGACCAGAGGAAACACGGACTTAAGTGTTGGAAAAAGTGCCGCCCAAAATAATGTATTTATTGCTAAGAAGGAACCACTGTCAATTGCAATAATTAGCGAAAGTCGTACTAGACTAAGGTGGGCTAAGAGGACACACGTTTGATGGGATAATCCAGAGAACTGAGTCGAACAAAATTAGAAGGAGCCTGACTTTATTGGAAAGTGGCGAAATCACTCTAAGACGGGCCTAGTGATCAGACAAAAGCACCCGTAAGCAGACGAGCAAGTATCCACTGGACATGACTCTGACGTTGTCGCTTGATCGATTGCCTGGGTTAAAGTAAGTGGGCGATTATTTCACGGTGGCAGTTTGGGTGTTCTTCCTTAGTAGATTTGTATGCCTTCGTGTTAGATTTGCGCACTTTCTTGTTATATTCCCCTGACTGATGTTTGACTAGTTACTAGTTGAATTGCATTTCATTAGTGTTTATATTCGTTTGATGGTATTCTCTTGGTGTCAGTAATCTGACAACATTTTCCCATATTAATTTGAATTGTTTTCGCACGATACTTTGTAATTTCTTTTGAAAAACAAATAAACAAGATTCAGTGTTAGCTTATTCTTTTGAGTGCCTGTACTGGTGTCGGTTAGGATAGTGTTGTATTCGTGACCTGCATACCTGTATACTTGTGAGGTTGATAGATAAAACCAAGGGTAATCACACATTAGTGGTTATCTCTACGACCGGAAGACGGACAATCTGTATCTATTTATTCTTTATTCTTTCCTTTCTCTCTCTCTCCCCATTCATCTCTCTTCCTCGTTCTCTCTCTCTTTCTCTTTCTATCACAGCACGAACCATCGCAATTGTTTTATTTCAAACTCCCAAACTGTGTCTTTGTTAACAACAATTTAATGTAACAAGAGAAGTACGTGGCTAGGCTAGCACAAATACATAAGCACACTTTGATGAAGTGGCGCTATCAGACATCATATTAGAGCACTCACAGATGGGTAACCATCGACACACAACAACATGCCAACCAAACATCGCAATCAGCAAAGAAGAAATTGAAAATTTCACACACTTTGAATATCGGGGCTCCATGATCAACAGCAATGGTGACCTTTCATCAAAAGTCAATTGTAAACTGGCCATAACACACATTGCCCAACACCAGCAAACAGGTTAATGTAGACTGTGCCAACAGACAGATGCGATTGGAGAATAAGTTAGTAAACACAACAGAACGATATTGAGGTTTACATGTTACAGAGAACCTGTTACAACACCATGGATCAAGAAGAAGACAAATACCAATATGCTACAAGATCTGAACATAGAAGAAAACTGGCTCATACACAGGGATGGGGATATGCCAGCACGAAGGACATTGCAAACGCCTTGGTCATAAGGGTGCATGAAGGTGTATGAGGGTGCACGAGGCATGAGAACTAGAAGGGATATACAAACTTGTTGAGCTGCAGTGATGACAGCCACGTTCTCCAAACGACCTGCTGTATTGTGGTAGCACACGGATGTCTGAACCCGTAAAGGTTATATAAACACTGCATATTGCCAAATGAACACGCATGGTTTAGGGCTCGAACAGCTAAACGGCCAACATTCACTCTAGGCAGTGGTTCGAGTCTGTTGACAATGAAATGCCTAAAACCAGTTGAGGAGATATGCCCTAGCCAGGCCTGGCCCACTTAGGTCTGACCCCACCCAGGCCTAAACAACCCAGGCCTGCCCCATACGTGCCTGACTGTAACATATTTGTAATGTGTCCGCCTATCAACAACATTTGGACTCCATAATGAACACCACCTTAATTGTTTACAAAGGAAATCCAGGACCAAGTCCGTTTCCTTAAATATGACAATTTTGCAAGATCTTGGAGTTTTGATGATGACCGAAGCTAAAAATAAACCGCCTACGATTCACGTGGGAGCACCTGCGTGAGGGGAGGGTTGTTGTAAATTTACACCTGGCCGGGATTCTTTGAACATCCGACCCTCACCCACATTATGGAAGTTATAGTCACGGCAGAAAAATTACAGCTCTGAAAGAATTCTTATTGGCGAACAAAGAGGAAATGAGTGGGTGTAGTAAAATGAGGCAAATTTGGGATTAATTGTTGCACAGAATTCTCAGCTTTGCAAAAGTAGATGTCAGTCTGCAACATGATTCTATAAGAAGCAGTGTATTTTTCCTGTTGGGGCAATATGTGTCCTATATGGCTGAGGTTAGCGTACCATAATTAAGTGTCTAGTTATATTAATGAATGATATAACTAGAAGGATTTTAGGCATGGGTTGGAGTTCTCTTTCCGTGGGATAAGAGAAATAGATATTAAACTCTTGAGATTTTCTCAGGTGATTTAAAGGGTGCTTTTTTTTAACTTGAAGAGTTTCGAATGAATGTCTTCTTTGTTCAGATCATGTATATTGGGAGAGATGAACTTCTCATTCCATATTCATGCAGTGTTCATGTGTAGCCTGTGTTTATGACAGAGCTATCGTAATGTTTTCTGTGACATAACTTGTGATCCTTTTGTGGATGATGTGTCTGATATGACATTTATCATCTTTTTTGGGATGATGTTTTTCCACACCGTTTTTGGGGGGTGTCTCTTTGTGTGTATTGCCGAGAGAATATTTCTTTGTGTGTGCATCATTGAGTGGGATGATTAGTAATGATTTTCAGTATGGATAGAAATGTGCGTCATACTCCTGATATGAAGCTATGCAACTCTTTATTAGGGAGAAGAGAGGTAATGACGGAACTGTGACATGGTGTCATCCGTGATGTTGGTAATCCATAGAATCTTGGCGCTAGAGCCTTGAGAACGCGAGGATGATTAGCATTCATAAACCGGAGAGACGGAGACATATGATGTCAATGGAAGATGTGAAGCCGTCCACTACATACCTGAGTGAATATACCCTACAGGGCCAAGTTTGACTAGTTTGTCCATGTGTAATATTACCTGTATCTTTCCTCTTTTGTTCTCTCTCTCTCTCGCTTTCTCTCGTTCTCTCTTTTCTCTTTCTTTCTCTCTTCTCTCTCTCTCTCTCTCTCTCTCTCTCTCTCTCTCTCTCTCTCTCTCTCTCTCTCTCTCTCTTTCTTTCTCTTTCTCTCTTTCTTCTACACACACACTCATACACATACACAAACACCCACACCCCCTTTTTACGATTAGATAGCCAAAATGTTTGCTACATGTCTCGACAGGGACAGGTGGTTTTGTTGTTCGGCTGAAACGATTGCATATTCTAAATGCTCTATTTTTTAATAATGGAGTGGATGAATCATCGATACAATATTAAATGGACCCGTCTTTATAATGTTCGAAGTGCGGACTTCCAATATGTATCATTTGCTCTCCTCTTTCAAGGCAAGCCCAGCATTATGAGAGTCAACTGACTGACTTATCAGTATCGTGGATGATGGCCTGGCCAACAACAGTGTACTTACTACACTAGCGCATACATCTTCTGAATCATGTCCTCGTGTCTATAATTCATCGTGTTCATGAGAAAAAGAGTGAACTGTGTAGCTGAATTGTAGTGACCCGTGGATATTTTCATCTCTTGAATTTTAGCAACATGGATATTTTCAAGTCTTGAATTTTAGCAACATGAATATTTTCAACTCTTGAATTTTGGCAGCAAGGATAGTTTCAACTCTTTAATTTTAGCAACATGGACAGTTTCTACTCCGGAGATTTTGGTCATGGGCAATCTATAGATAAATAAATGTGTTGTTTTGAAAGAATTTATAGTCTTCTGTATGGACTTTCATAGTATCGACTGGAGATATTAATTACTAACATTGATAATTAATATTCTTATGATGTGTGTTATCTGTTTTTATTGGAGTGTTCTTTTATGAATTTTGTCAATTCATCATGTCACTATTACATACAGACACACTTCACCACACCCCCCTTCCCCATGTTATCCCATTATAGTGTTATCCTGTAGAACCCGGAGTTGTTGATTCACTTGTTACGTTGTGTTTACGTGTATGTGTGTTCACATTAGTCATATACGTCAAGGGACAACAGTAATATAGAGGCAAAGGTTGCAAGAAAAACATCAGAACTACAGGATGCCCAGAGTGAGTCTCCTCTTCTCTGAGGTTTCGTCGCTTTCTTGTGCTCTACTGGCACTATCTTGGGAAAACTTTACTTTATTATCTATCTCCACCCCTAGGGCGTCTTATTGAGCAATTTCAGTTTTCCGTAGATCAGCTGGCTATTAGAATTTGGGGATTCTTCTCCTATTTCTTTTTTAACACGCCAGACTGACCCACCTAGACATGGCCCACCCATACATGCCCCAGTCAGGCCTGACCCAATCAGGTCTGACCCCACCAAGTCCTGACCAACCCAGGCTGACCCACCCTGACATGATCCACCCAGGCCTGACCCACCCAGGCACGACCCACCCAGGTCTGACCCACCCAGACATGACCCGCCAGGACTGACACCCCCATACATGGCCCACCAGGCCTGACACCACCCAGACATACCCCACCATGCCTGACACCATCCAGATATGACCCACCAAGGCCTGACCGACCCAGACATGACTACCGAGGCCTGACCCCAACCAGTCTATGTTTGTTGTGCTAAATCATGACCTGGTTATACGGAAATAAACTTTTATCGGATATGAAGTTCCAGTAACGGGCTCTCATACTCCGTTGCTTTCTAAGCTAACCATATTGATGGGGAACGTTGCAACACAATTCCTGTAGAAATGGTTCTGTAGAAACGGGTCGGAGAAAAGCCTTTATACCAGACCCATCCCGATAGAAGCAAGCCTTTCGGCTGTGTCGACGACCTGAACGACATGCGTCGGAATTAAGAGTTAATCCACAGTGCTACAGGGGTGTCATAGTCAGCCATCCGTGCACCAGAGAAAGCTGCGCCACAAGCCAAGGTATACCATCTACCTGACTGTCAACTAGGACAGCATTTGTGTACACATATTTTGATAAAACTATAAGTATCAGATATGTCTACGACACTTACCAACATTGATTTGACACACAAAGTAAGTTGGGTGGTTCCCGTCATGTAACTCCCAACCATCTTTGGTCATGATGACATTACGCTTACTTTTGTCAGGTATGTGGAGATTGTCCGCCCACCCTGTGTAGTCTGCGAGGATCTAAAGAACAAGTGAAAACAAGTCACATGTGCATTCCCAGTGACACATTTTGAGTTGCATCCATACTTACTGTGTGACATGTGTGTGCCATCTCTTAGTATACTGCTTGTATACACTTTTGTGCCAGGGCAGGCGGGTGTATGAGGGAACGAACGAACAGAGTGGCTTGCCGGCATGGCTGCCGTGGGGAACGGACGAGCAATGGACCAGGCTGACTTCTTGAACGCCCTCAGGGAGATAGGACGGGCAATGAAACATGTTTAAATCCTGAACACCCTCAGGGAGACGGTACGAGCAATGAAACATGTTTAAAGCCTGAACACCCTCAGGGAGACAGGACTAGCAATGAAACATGTTTATATCCTGAACACGCTCAGGGAGACAGGTCGAGCAATGAAACATGTTTAAATCCTGAACACCCTCAGGGAGACGGTACGAGCAATGAAACATGTTTAAAGCCTGAACACCCTCAGGGAGACAGGACGAGCAATGAAACATGTTTACATCCTGAATACCCTCAGGGAGGCAGGACGAGCAATGAAACATGTTTACATCCTGAATACCCTCAGGGAGGCAGGAGAGCAATGAAACTGTTTAAATCCTGAACACCCTCACGGAGACAGGACGAGCAATGGACCAGGCTGGCATGCTGAGCGCCTTCAGGGAGACAGGACTAGTTAAATAACGCACGAGATTTATGTGATTCTGCAACTGTGACCAGACTGCAAGAGAAACGGGGTCAGGTTAGACTAGAGCGCCATTCGAGAAGCCAAAGAAGATTAGTCAACCCACACAGGACTTTTGTCGTCAGTCGCTACACGCTGGGGGAGGAAGTACTGAGGAGGGGATCTCAGCACTTAAGGACTGATAGATCGCTGTGCAATTAGGTTCAGCTGTTAATTGCTTACCGTTAGAAGTAACATGAAAGATTACCCTAGTATATCATAAGCCACTTCAAGGTTTCGAATACTTCTATTATTATTATTATTATCGCTATTATTATTATTATTATTATTATTATTATTATTATTATTCTTACGAGTTGGAAGCACTAGCCTTGAGTTTCTCTCTCGTTTGGGCTCATCAGTAGTGCATATCCACTATCGGACCCGGGATCGAACTCCGAATAACTGGCGTGTGTTATTATTATTATTATTATTATTATTATTATTATTATTATTATTATTATTATTATTATTATTATTGAATTACAGACTGTACATTCTGTCAGATTGATTTTTGTCCATCTCTTGATGTTATCTTTCCACTTGTATCATTGTCTACCTCCTGCTCGCTTACCTTCGATCTTGCCCTCCAGTAGGGTTTTTATAAGAGGATTATGCCTTTAATGTGGCCGAAATATTTCACTTTCATCTATTTTATTGCTTTCACCAACTCTTTTTTCATTCCCAGTTTTTCCACCACCTCTGTATTTGATTATTTTTGTTTCCATGAAATACGACACATTCTCGTGCATATCCACACCTCTAGGGCCTCTATTCGACTTTGTTGTTGCTTGTTCAATGTCAAGACTTCCGAGCCATACAGTAGCGTTGAATATACGTAACATTTGACAATTCTCATTTTTAATGCGTTGTTAATCTCTTTAGATGTTAATACTGATCTCATACCGCTGAAGGCATGTTTGGCTAATCCAATCTAATCCAATGTGTGGGAAAAGATATTTCGGCCCCGTTCAACCGTCGAATTCTCGATTGGTTATTGTTGGAGCTCTTATGGTGTATCTACTTCTACTTGCGTATATAGATCTGCGATTTCGCGAGTCAGTGTTTTTTGTCTGATATTATGTTTCAGCATTGGAGTCGTTTCACATGTCTGGTTAGAGTCGCACACTTGTAAGGCCTGGTGTTGTTGGGTTCCCGCCCCGTCTAATTGTGTGTTTGTTTTCCCCATCAGTTTATCAGTCGTCATCCTTCCTCCAAACGAGTTCCCGTCATTGTCTGTTTTCGTATTTTCTTGGTCTTCTCGGGTACCTTATGTCGTGGACGGCTTGGTAGCTTGATCTTGCTGGAGAGTAATCTCTTCTCCTGGACACCTCACACTCTTGGTCGCTTTGTTATTTTCTTTCTCCTCTTCTATTATTTCCTCTTCTGTTGCTTTTTCTTCTGTCTGGGTCTTGATATCTTCTGTGTCTGATGTCTCGTTTTTTGGCCTTAGTTGTTCTATCTTTTCTCTTTCTTCTTGTGTTTTTAAAAAAAAAATTTCAGTCTCTTCTGTCTCAGTCTTATTGCAGCCATTCGAGCGACATCCTGCTCAATCTTCTTCAGTTCCTCCAATATGAGCTGAACGGCTGTTATTTGCGTTTCTTGTGTCTGGTCTCTTTTCTCTTCCATGCTATTGACTTTCAATCCTAGGTCCTTCAGTTGGCCTTCCAATTGTGCTTTGTCGCATTTCATAAGTCAGGTGGTCGCCTCATACTGCCTCCTAGCCTCTGTATAGGGTAGATTAGCTTTGATGGCAATTTTCATCGCTTCTTTGCTGTCTTGATGGCGGGGGCAACCGAGGTGCCTGGTGTCGTGGCTGCCGAGGCAGTTGACGCACTTTCCATTAGTGTTCGGCCTCCTGAAGTCCGTGTCAACCTTATCATGAGGACACTGACTGTATGGGTGAGGCACTTGTCAGGGTCTTGCGTGAGGCAAGAAATGTAGCTCGTTTACTGACAAGTGAGATACTAAAGATTACTACTAAATAACTCGACGTGAATACCCGATGATATAATTCGCACTCTTTATTCGCACAATGCACTCATCAGAAACAATACAGGCATCTCGCAATAACAATTCACAATATCATTATATCATAAATACAATCAATCAAAGAATACATCAATGCAAGCCACTTACAAGTCAAACACACCAGGCGTTCAGTCTTCAACAGTCATACAGGCTAGCTATCAATGCTTGCTCAAACACTCAGGCCTCATTCAATCACGTCCGTCCAGTACGGCTCCCAAGTCCAGTCTGACCAGCCGTTCAGCATACACGTTAGTTGGGGTCGAGTCACCTTGCGTGACCCACAATGTTCACGCTGTGTTCCCGCTGACCCACGACTGCTTAGCGTCGTTCAGTGTTGGGCCCGGCTGGGCTTCTCTGGCGCTGCCGAAGACGCCGCGTTCTAACTGTAGTGTTTAACATAGCTCAGCGTTGAGCTCGGTTGCATTGCCTGGCGTTGGTACAGAAAACGCGTTGCAACTCCGGTGAGAATCTGACACTCTCCACCCCCCTTTTTCATGAAAGGTTTTCCTTTCATGTACTCTATATAGCTCTTATTTACCTTGTCAGAATCGAACTTTGTACTTCACCTGACATAAATCTTTGGTTGTGCTTAACATGTACAGGTGATTAGCAAACAATATGTATACAATCTTTATGCTTAACCATTAAGTACACCCGTCAAGTACAATCAATTTGATGGATATTACCTCGCTGTGACACAGCCAGTCCGGTAGGTTACGGCTAACTTGCCCCTACCTCTCAACCAAAAAACAAAAATTCCAAATCGTCAGGTCAGACTGTGAGTATCTGTAAGATAACTCCAACATTAGACCTCTAACCTTATTTAATCAGAGTGTTCAATGAAGGTCTACAGTTTTGGAAATTCTCTCCATACACAAATGACGTCACATTGACGTGTTACCCATAAGGCAAACATGTTGATAGTTTCAATACATATTTACACATCACCAACAATATTTAGTTATGTCCCTTGGTTATAATACAAAAGTTTAGGGACGGTAATTTTATCATGCTTTCAACGAAATGAATTACAAGTAAAATTTCATTTCTTAGTGTCATAATTTGATACTTTTGGACAAAAGTGCACAAAAGGTCACTGTTGTCAAAAAGTAAATCAAGAATTTAGGCCAATAGAATTGAGTAAGTAACCTTGCTCTTGTTTTAGCATAAGCCATATGCCCTGCGAAGGGTATGTCATGCGCTAGCTTTAATGCTTGGTTGCGGTTTTCTGAAGGTAGCACCGTTTGTTCTGTAGTGCTAGAACCTTTGGTATAGTACTGTGTCAGAATTCCGTTTTTCAGAGCAAAATACCATTTAGCGTTCTTTGCTACTCGTGGCTTTTGGCCTATTAATTTAAAATACTTCTGCAAAGATCGATCGGCTTTTTGAGCTGTTATAAATTTCTCC
The DNA here is from genome assembly GCA_014155875.1 of Cepaea nemoralis. Taxonomy (NCBI): domain Eukaryota; kingdom Metazoa; phylum Mollusca; class Gastropoda; order Stylommatophora; family Helicidae; genus Cepaea; species Cepaea nemoralis. Next base: position 4,659 of record JACEFZ010009223.1, on the reverse strand, counting down.
CTGGTTGTTTCAGGAGATGTTACAACTGGGCTTATTAGTTGTAAAGCCTCTGTTTGATCGATTCGATCTTGCATTTGAGCAGTAGATCTTGTTACTGCATTTGTAATATCAAGGTTATCATTCATATTACAAGTTAGTGTTACATTCAATCAGCTACATTCATGTGCTGACGTTGCCGAATTGGCATACATACATTCATTTACAGGTGGTAATACATCATGAATGTTGATTTGTGATGAAGGTGAAATGGTATTATCAATGTTACAAGTGACAGTGGATGTAATACTGTCATGTGGCATATCTTTTACCTCAGGAAGGTTACCAATGATAACATCGCAACAAGGATTGGTTAATGCTGCGCATTTGACCTTTCCTGTAAGAAATGGTGTACTTATGTATGCCCATGCTAGCGGGTATTTCTCGATGTTACCTGAGAAAGTTCTGCATGTAACATATTTACCACTATATTGTGATGGTAAGATATAGTCTCTCTTAACGCCAATGAGAGTACTGCCGCTATCTCGTAAAACGGTGGCAGCTCTACCGTTAACATACCCATGGTGGATATTTAATTTACCTTGGGAGTTAACTACTAAATTGGCCTCCTCATTTGTAACAGGTATGAAATGGCCGCATGTTAAAACGCCATTCTCATGAAATTGATCACAGATGGTACATTTTTCATGGTGAAACACATCAATGGAATGCGCTGAGTTTACAGGATGATCTTCTACACTTTCATCTTCTGAGGAAGAGCTATCAAACATGGCTGCATTAGCCATTCTGGTCATTGCATTGCCTTTACAATCCTTATGCCAATGGCCAAACGCCTTGCAAAGGAAACATTTGGTGAGACGTCTGTAGCTCTTTCTTTCTTTGTCTTGCTTAGATATGTAGTTCTGCAAGTAAGAAGTGTACCCAGGATGTTTGTCACACATTTCACTTTCATTGTGTGATAAGTGGCAATATCTGCACTGATAAAACTTTTCAGCAGATTGTTTATAGGGCTTTTGTTTGTTGTAGGGCACTGACTTAGATCTACAATATGTAGCGGCTGTTACAAAGTCTGTGCTAGTCAATCCACTAGTGAAACATTGTTTATTGGCTGAAAAATAACTGAGCCACGACTTTCAATCTGTTGTATACTTTCACACTGACATTCCAGTAGAAATTTCGAAAATGGAGGTGGGAGAGATGTAATAATTTTATCTCTCAAAATAAGGTCTGTCAATCTATCAAAATTACCATTCACTTTGGCTGCTGACAGCCACTTAGAAAAAATATTTTGTACTTCTGAGATGTAATCAGAGAACGTTTGTGTTGGTTTAGGACACAATTTACCAAACTGTTCTTTGTAGTCTGCTTCATCTAGCAAGAAATGAGACATAATTTTAGTCTTAATATACTGATAATCTTTCTTCAGGTCATTTGGAATAGACTCTATCACTTTCAGAGGTTCCCCAGAAAGACTTCTCATGTATATTATACTCCATTCAGACTTTGGGATCTGGTAATGATCCATAATACATTCAAAATTTTGGGTGAAGGCTGCTATTCAGTCACCTGTGGTGTAACGTTTAATAAGCCCTTAGTATTTCTTGTATGGCTGATCTTTGTCTGATTTTCTATCTTCCTTTTCTTTGGAAGTTTCTGCTTTCAGCTGTTCAATTTTTAGCTGTACTTCAAGCTCTTCTCTCTTGCTCTGAGCTAAAATTTCAGCTTGTTTTATTTCTGCTTCTTTGAGTTTCAAAGCATTATCTGATTCTGCCTGTTTAAGTTTCAAAGCATTATCTGATTCTGCCTGTTTAAGTTTCAAAGCAGTATCTGATTCTGCCTGTTTAAGTTTTACAGCAGTTTCTGTCTCTGCCTGTTTAAATTTTAATGACCTTTCGACTGCCCTCTCATCACGCTCATTAGCTTTTTCCTGTAATAGGAGGTATTCTGCAAACTTTTTCTCACTCCAGACTCTCAACTCTTCACCGGAAAGATTCATCTTTAAACCCATTTCGATGTAATCGTTTAAACTAGACATGATGAACAATATGTATGATGAAATAGATACACACAAAATTAATTATGTTGTTAGTAATTTGAATAGTTTACAGTTCTTAATAATACAGCTTATGTTTTGGCCTGATCAACGAAAGTATAAAGAAGAGAAACAAAAAATTTATACTAAAGTATTCCTGGGACAATGTGTCGGACAATGGCTATTCAGTACTGCCCGAAATCACACTTGAACTTAATTCAGGTCGACAAAAATGTTGGAGTTTACAAGGACCAGGTATGGATGACACAAAACAACCTGTTGTTTTTGGAACAAGAGAAATTAGAACATGTGCAAGTGTGTGGTGTATGTAATGTCACTTAAGTTTTTGTAGGTTTGTATGTCGTCAAGTATTTTTGTTAGTCGTTTCACCACAATCAACAACTATCTGTTCACACTTTTCAGACTTTCCGCTTACACTATTCCTACTCAATTACATTCAAGGACATGGCCGCCATTTTTATTTTTATTTTATTCACTAGACCGGTTGAAATTTACTAAGTACGAAGACGCCACGTTTGGACTGATAACTCAGTCTTCGCACTTATGGTTTAAATAAATCAACACGAACGATCGTACTTATCCGCTAATTTATAGTTATTTTATCCCCTAGACGCTGTTATCACATTCCCACGTTCGCACTTCTGCTCTATCTTCTATTTTACACGTTCGCATTTGTTCAAACATCCGTACGAAAAGCTCCCACGTTCGCACTTGTCAGGGTCTTGCGTGAGGCAAGAAATGTAGCTCGTTTACTGACAAGTGAGATACTAAAGATTACTACTAAATAACTCGACGTGAATACCTGATGATATAATTCGCACTCTTTATTCGCGCAATGCACTCATCAGAAACAATACAGGCATCGCGCAATCACAATTCACAATATCATTATATCATAAATACAATCAATCAAAGAATACATCAATGCAATCCACTTACAAGTCAAACACTACAGGCGTTCAGTCTCCAACAGTCATACAGGCTATCTATCAATGCATGCTCAAACACTCAGGCCTCATTCAATCTACGTCCGTCCAGTACGGCTCCCAAGCCCTGTCTGACCAGCCGTTCAGCATACACGTTAGTTGGGGTCGAGTCACCTTGCGTGACCCACAATGTTCACGCTGTGTTCCCGCTGACCCACGACTGCTTAGCTTCGCTCAGTGTTGGGCCCGGCTGGCCTTCTCTGGCGCTATCGAAGACGCCGCGTTCTAACTGTAATGTTTAACATAGCTCAGCGTTGAGCTCGGTTGCATTGCCTGGCGTTGGTACAGACAACGCGTTGCAAATCCGGGTGAGAATCTAACAGTCCGGATTAGTACCTGCAGACCTCCACCTCACTTTTGCATATGGCACAGGTGTGCCAAAACTTCTGGCACCTAGATCACTGCAGCACTCTAGGTATGTAGTACTCTGGAGCTTGTTCTCTTCTGTCCCATCTTATGGTGTGAGGGATCATCCGGTTCTTTGACGTAATGATGACGACTGTGGAGAGGGTGTTGTTCTTCCCGATGATCCTCTCTGCACTGGTGATCTTTAGTGTCGAGTTCTGTCTCGACAGCATCTCCCTTACTTGGTCGTTTGTAAGATGGGTCTTAATTCGCTTGATGACCTATCGTTTGATCGTGCGTTGACGGGTGACATCCACTAAGATGCCGTGGGGAACCTTGATGACGGCTTTCTCATGGTGTGATATCTTCTGCGTTAGTGCCGTGATCATTGTATTCTTGGTGATGGAGACCACTATTCCAGCAGGTGTCTTGCGCAGCTGGGAGGCGCTGTGTCTTCCCAGCTCGTTCTCCAACAGACTGAGCATCGTGTCTTCATCGACAGTTTAGCCTCCCCAATGCTGGTTTGCTTCAGCAGGATTTTGCCAGTTAAGAACTCTGTTGTGGTTTCCTCCGATGTGGATGTCTGTGCTGAGCTGCCTGGCTACTTTTCATTGGTGTGGTTGTGGACTTCTCCCCTGCTGCTGGCTTCAGATGTAGTCTCTGCCGTCAGCTGGTGTAGGAGTGAGATTGCTGTGTGTCGCCACAGGATCAGCAGCCCTAGCAGCCTTCCTCGCCTCTGCCTTCTACCTGACTGCATACATCTCATGTCTTTTAGCGGCGTTTTTGGCCATTCCTATTCTCTGTTTGATTTCTATTTCACTTCTGCCATCATCTGTTATTACATGTCCAACATTGGAGAAAAACCTTTACTTATTCTATTGTCTCCCCGTTTACTGTGATGTTCATTGATGACCTTTCCTTTCCACTGCTAATTATCATAGTTTTTGTTTTTTGGATGTTAATATCTAAGCCACATTCTGCACTATGTCTGTTTACTTGTTCCAGTAGGTCTTGTAACTCTTAATCGCTTTCTGCTAGTAACACGGTATCGTCAGCATACCTAAGATTGTTTATGATTCTTCCATTTACGTTACGACCAAGCAGTTCGACTTGTTTAAAAATTCTTTTTGTGTATAAGTTGAAGAGGCCTGGAGACAACACGCATCCCTGCTGTACTCCGCTTTGTATCTCTATGTGCGGCGAATAATTATTTCCTATCAATGGCGACTTGTCCCAGTACAAGTTTCTAATTAGGTTTTTCTGTTACTGTCTTTTCCG
>JACEFZ010009222.1:60000-72598 GCA_014155875.1 Cepaea nemoralis | reverse complement strand
AAATATTGCAAAACCTCTTAACATTTCATAATTCAGATCAAGTTATTTAAATTTGCAACAAAGCCGTATCCAAGTTTCTCCTTGCATGTTGCAAAAGATTAAAAGCGCCGTTGAAATGAAGTCAACTTGAGAAACGAAATGTAACATGTTTTAATCCATGCGTCTGTCAGACGTCGTGGAGGCCCGAGGTAACAAGTACAATATCTTTCTGAAATCCTCTTGTCGCTGTTCTGGCCTGGCGCAGGACACCATTAAAACCATTTATTCCAAGAATAAGGAGAATATTATGACGAGGAAAAATAATTCGGTCGGAGAAGGATTTGTCCGTGCCTGTCTATTTATTCTGTCAGTACACCATATAGAAGCCCTTTTACTGCGTTGTCTTACCGCCGTTCATCGACAGCCTTCATTCACATATTATCTCACTCGCGATCTTGCCAAAGGTTCACAACGTCCTAGGAGGGTTGCGTCCAGGCAAAGAAGCATTTTTCTACAAGATCATCGACTTTCATTGTTTCGGATTGATCCAAGATAAGCTTCTATTGGTCGTGAATTATTGATAAACTACATTTGTTTTCTTGTCTTCTCGACTCTAGTCTGGGTACAAATGGATTTGTCTTCCCTTGTCTCAGCATCCCTTGTGGACGTAATCTCGTGCGCCCTGATGGACCGGCTTCCGCATTTAGTTCCGTACTTTACTCACGGCCAATGAGAAGATAAAGCTATCTCTTCCATGGATCATTGCGCGCAAACAAAGACAGTGAAAATGAGATCTAAAGCTTAGATATGGTTTTCGTATTATCTCTTTAGAGTGTGTGAAATAAAATATTGTTTATAAAGATGTTGTGTGTGTGCGCGCGCGCGCGCGTGTGTGTGTGTGTGCACGAGCGCGTGTGTGTGTGTTGTTATTGTTGTTGTTGTTGTTTTTTTTAACCTCGTGTGGTTGTTGATAAATCCCTCTTCACATTGACCGTAATATGTGAATGCCAAACCATTCTTTCATCCAGCAAATTATACGCCAGAAACGTCATGTAATTATCCCCTTAGTGAAACTCGCGAGAAACTGGTACAATATTTACTTGTGGGTTGTTTTTGGCAGTGGTTTTACAGGATAAACAAGTTTTGTTTGTTTTTTTAAACACATTTTTATCTTCAATATGAATAGCACTGTTTTCGCCGACATAATATAATATTTGTTTAAAGCACGTTTAATTGTGTTGTTTACAACACATTGGATACAGTAACTATGGTAACATTTGCTGTCATAGCCACTTTTGTTTTCTAAATAGTGCAAACACATAGCACCATCTCTCTCATCATCATCTCTCTCGTCATCATCTCTCTAATCATTATCTAACTCATTGTCATTTCTCTCAACGTCATCTCCCTCATCGTCATCTCTCACCATTATCTTTCTCATCATGATCTCTCTCATCACCATCTCTCTCACCATGATCTCTCTCATCAGTATCCCTCTCACTATCATCTCTCACCATCATCTCTCTCATCACCATCTCTCTCATCACCATCTCTCTCACCATAACTCTCTCACCATCATCTCTCTCATCACCATCTCTCTCATCACCATCTCTCTCACCATGATCTCTCTCACCATTATCTCTCTCACCATCATCTCTCTCATCACCATCTCTCTCATCACTATCTCTCTCAACACCAACTCTCTCACCATGATCTCTCTCATCATCATCTCTCTCATAATCATCTTTCTCATAATCATCTCTCTCATCATCATCTCTCTAATCATCGTCTCTCTCATCATCATATTTTTCACCATAATCTCTCACACCATCATCTCGCTTATCATCGTCTCTCTTTTCATCATCTCTCTAATCATCATCTCTCTCATCATCTTATCTTTCACCATAATCTCTCTCATTAGCATCTCTCTCGCCATCTTCTCTCTCACCATCATCTCTATCACTATCATCTCTCTCATCATCAACTCTCTAATCATCATTTCTCTAATAATCATCTCTCTAATCATCATCTCCCTCGTCATCATCTCTTTAATCATCATCCCTCTCATCGGCAACTCTCTCACCATGGTCACTCTCATCATCATCTCTCTCATCATCATCTCTCTCATCATCATTTCTCTCATCACCACCTCTCTCATCATCATCTCTCTCACCATCCTCTCTTTCACCACCATCTCTCTCATCATCACCCCTCTCATCATCTCTCGCATCATTATCTCATCCCGTTATAATTATCCCGTTCTCATCATCACGTCTCTCATCATCATCATCATCATCTCCTCCCGTAATCAGAGTCCTCCACAGTTCTCGGCCCTCAACAACGTGCTTCTATGAGGTCAGTGACCAGCTGGGTGTACGATTGTTGGCTGCCAGGGGACAAAGCGACTGAAAAGACATTAACATTTGTAACATATTGTCTCATGGCCCACTTCATCAGAGGCCTACAGGGCCCACTTGTCATCGGACCAGCTGACCCCCTGGCCAGTCCACCACTTTGTGTAGTCATATAACCCTGTCCACTATTTAGTGTTGTCGGTACAGGATTTGTTCTGTCTTCCTTTTATCCGTTGTTGCATGAAGGATGTCAACTGTCCCATGAAGGATTACGTGTGAGAGGGTGTCGTGACGTGAGGTATGCCACATCAGGGAGGCTTTTAAAGTGTCACCACTGACACCAGTGGTTCTTGAATGCCTGTCTATGTATTTCACCTTGTCTCTAACAGCGACATTTGTTTTGTGCTCCCGCGGAGATGTTTCATTAATTTGTCATGATTTTTGCGAATTGTTTTCATGATTTCCATCAATTCTCATGATTTTTCATTGCACAGATTTTTCTTACAGCATGCGTATTCAACCGGGAGTTTTAAAATTTAGTTGCATATACTTTACAGGACGTTGCAGTCAAGACCAGCATTTTTTGCTGTTGTGATTTCATGGCAAGTAAGTCTACGTTCAGTAGTTTACCATTGCTTTCTGAACGACCGGCATCCATACCATTTCGTAAAAAACCCAACGCAACGCGGTCTGCTGCCAAATCAACCGGAAGTACTCTCCATTTTATTTTTGCAGTTAGAGTCCAATTCTCCCATCCATATAAATGAATGGAAACCACAAATGACTTGTATAGTTTGGTCTCGACCATACCCCCTCATGCATAGCCTTTTTTAGACAGGGTTAAGATTGGTCGGATTTGGCAGCTAAAGTTTTCTACACGATGAAAGGTAGCCAGTTAGTTCAACGCCAACCCTCCTTGGTTTGTTAAAAATGCATGGTATGCTACATTGATACTTTGTTTAATTTGTAGGGGGAGGGGCGGTCGTGACAAACAGATGACTTGAAAAAGTTTAGAACTTGTCATAACCTGGTTTCAGCTCCGTAGGTAAGCAACAAAAATAATTCCAGAATGCTCATGAGCTATCCAAACGAGGAGTGGCAAATGTGGGTTTTTAGCATTTCTGTGACTCTGTAGTCTCGTAATATGATTCCATGGCAGACTTCATCACACCCGAGACTATTATCGATTCTCTCTTCGTTAACCAGTCTGCCCAGGCCGCTCCGTATGGAGACTAACTCTTAGTATGTTATACGCCACTTGAAGTGGCTACAAATGTGTCCAAACTTGTCCAACTTCACTTAGAGCTGCTCCAGTAATTGATTTCTACAAGCATACATTAAATAAAACATAAGACTCGTATTCTATTCAAGGAGCGGCGGTTGAGCAGTGGCTAGTATGCTTGTCTGCCAGCCCGGTGGCAAGTATTCGAATTTCCACCGCGACGGATTGTTTTTTTATTTTTTTTATTTACTCGAACTTCCAGACAGATCCAGCCTAAACAGGGTAATAGGAAGTGTACTGGGAAGTAAAGATAGCCAGCGTGATAATGGTCACGTGACTCATCGAGTGTAGATTTAGACTCTAAAACTGTGGGCTAGCGCCACAAGCCCAATAAAGGAACGCACAATAGTCCTTTAATTACTCGTATTAACGTCTGTAAGAAATTAGTTGTTTTTACGATGAATCGTGTATAATTATTTAATCTGTTTTGCTGACTGATGTGTGAGAAGATGGATTGAAAACGGGTTTCTTGGTGAGCAAGACGGTGGTGAACTATCCATTTTCAGTGTGTTTCAAGGGGTATGGTGGTCATGAACTTTAAATGTTCTATTTGTTTCTATGGGGATGGCGATGGTGAACTGTAAATTTCCACTGTTTCTATTTGGATGATGATTATGAATTATAAACCTCAAGTCTGTTTCTGTGGGGATAGCGATGGTGAACTATAAATCGTCAGCCTCTTTCTATTGGGATGACGATGGTGAACTATACATCTGTAGCTTGTTTCTATGGCGATGGCGAGATGGTGAACTATACATCTGTAGCTTTTTTTTATGGGGATGACGATGGTGAATTATACATCTGTTGCTTGTTTCTATGGCGATGACGATGGTGAATTATAAAACTTATATCTGTTTCTATTGAGATGGGGTATAGAGTCGGGGTAGGAGTAGATGGTTAGGGCGATCAAATAGTTCTAAACACTTTCTGACCCAAGCAGTTGCTATATTAAAGGTATCAAGTTTTGGGTCCGAAGACGTTACAACAATTAATTTGGATCAGTGAGAAATGAAATAACAGTTCGGACAGAGCAAGTTCATGTGATAAGAGGATGAGGTAGAAGAAGTTGTGACAATTATATTATGTATGGAGTATTCATCAAATGTATAGTTTTTTGCCTAGTACTTCAAGAGTTAATAACATTTCTTGATTGGCGTTTCTAAACATATCTTGTTGAAAGACAGTTCTATATGTTGAAGGGCGGTAATATGCAAGTCTTGTTGAATGATGGTCCTGTACACACCTTGCTGAAGGACAGTCTTATACAAGTCTTCTTGGAGGACAGTCCTATATAAGACTTGTCGAAGGGCAGCCCTATAAAAATCTTGTTGAAGGACAGAATTATAAGTGTCTTGTTAAAAGAGAGTCCTATACATGTCTTGTTGGAAGACAGTTCTAAGCGAATCTTTTTGACAGACAGTCGTATATACGTCTTGCTGGCAGCAGTACTATACACGTCTTGTTGACAGACAGTCCTATACACGTCTTGTTGACAGACAGTCCTATGCAGTCTTGTTGACAGACATACCTATACACGTCTTGTTGACAAACAGTCCTATATACGTCTTGTTGACTGACAGTCATATACACGTCTTGTTGACTGACAGTCATATACACGTCTTGTTGACTGACAGTCCTATACACGTCTTGTTGACAAACAGTCCTATACACGTCTTGTTGACTGACAGTCATATACACGTCTTGCTGACAAACAGTCCTATACTCGTCTTGTTGACAGGCAGTCTATACACGTCTTGTTGACTGACAGTCATATACACGTCTTGCTGACAGACAGTCTTATACAGTCTTGTTGACTGACAGTTTTATACACGTCTTGTTGACAGACAGTCCTTTACACGTCTTGTTGACAAACAGTCCTATACACGTCTTGTTCACAGACAGTCCTTTATACGTCTTGTTGACAGACAGTCCTATACACGTCTTGTTGACAGACAGTCCTATACACGTCTTGTTGACAAACAATCCTATACACGTCTTGTTGACTGACAGTCATAAACACGTCTTGCTGACAAACAGTCCTATACACGTCTTGTTGACCGACAATCATATACACGTCTTGCTGACAAACAGTCCTATACACGTCTTGTTGACTGACAGTCATATACACGTCTTGCTGACAAAACGTCCTATACACGTCTTGCTGACAGACAGTCCTATACACGTCTTGTTGACTGACAGTCCTATACACGTCTTGCTGACTGACAGTCCTGTATACGTCTTGTTGACAGACAGTCCTATACACGTCTTGTTGACAAACAGTCCTATACACGTCTTGTTGACTGACAGTCCTATACATGTCTTGTTGACAGACAGTCCTATACACGTCTTGTTGACAGACAGTCCTATACACGTCTTGTTGACAGACAGTCCTATACACGTCTTGTTGACAGAGAGTCCTGTACACGTCTTGTTGACAGACAGTCATATACACGTCTTGTTGACAGACAGTCCTATGCACGTCTTGTTGACAGATAGTCCTATACACGTCTTGTTGACAGATAGTCCTATACATGTCTTGTTGACTGACAGTCATATACAAGTCTTGTTGACAGATAGTCCTATACACGTCTTGTTTACTGACAGTTCTATACACGTCTTTATGACAGATAGTCCTATACACGTCTTGTTGACTGACAGTCCTATACGCGTCTTGTTGACAAACAGTCCTATACACGTCTTGTTGACTGACAGTCATATACACTTCTTGCTGACAAAACGTCCTATACACGTCTTGTTGACTGACAGTCCTATACACGTCTTGTTGACAGACAGTCCTATGCACGTCTTGTTGACAGATAGTCCTATGCACGTCTTGTTGACAGATAGTCCTATACACGTCTTGTTGACTGACAGTTATATACACGTCTTGTTGACAGATAGTCCTATACTCGTCTTGTTGACTGACAGTCATATACACATCTTGTTGACAAACAGTCCTATACACGTCTTGTTGACTAACAGTCATATACACGTCTTGCTGACAAAAAGTCCTATACATGTCTTGTTGACTGACAGTCCTATACACGTCTTGCTGACTGACAGTCCTATACACGTCTTGTTGACAGACAGTCCTATGCACGTCTTGTTGACAGATAGTCCTATACACGTCTTGTTGACTGACAGTCATATATACGTCTTGTTGACAGATAGTCCTATACACGTCTTGTTTACTGACAGTCATATACACGTTTTGTTGACAAACAGTCCTACACTCGTCTTGTTGACAGATAGTACTATACACGTTTTGTTGACAGATAGTCCTATACACGCCTTGTTGACTGACAGTTCTATACAACGTCTTGCTGACAGACAGTCCTATACAGTCTTGTTGACAGATAGTTCTATATCCGTCTTATTGATTGACAGTCATATACACGTTTTGTTGACAAACAGTCCTATACTCGTCTTGTTGACAGATAGTACTATACACGTTTTGTTGACAGATAGTCCTATACACGTCTTGTTGACTGACAGTTCTATGCACGTCTTGCTGACAGACAGTCCTATACAGTCTTGTTGACAGATAGTTCTATATACGTCTTGTTGACTGACAGTCATATACACGTCTTGCTGACAAACAGTCATATACACTTCTTGCTGATAGATAGTCCTATACACGTCTTGTTGACAGATAGTCATATACACGTCTTGTTGACTGACAGTCATATACACGTCTTGTTGACAGATAGTCCTATATACGTCTTGTTGACAGATAGTCCTATTCACGTCTTGTTGACAGATAGTCCTATACACGTCTTGTTGACTGACAGTCATATACACGTCTTGCTGACAAAAATTCCTATACACGTCTTGTTGACAGATAGTACTATACACGTCTTGCTGACAGACAGTCCTATACACGTCATGTTGACTGACAGTCCTATACACGTCTTGTTGACAGACATTCCTATACACGTCTTGCTTACAAACAGTCCTATACACGTCTTGTTGACTGACAGTCCTATACAGTCTTGTTGACTGACAGTTCTATACACGTCTTGTTGACAAACAGTTCTATACACGTCTTGTTGACAGATAGTCCTATACACGTCTTGTTAACTGACAGTCCTATACACGTCTTGTTGACAGACAGTTCTATACACGTCTTGTTGATAGACAGTCCTATACAATTCTTGTTGACAGACAGTCCTTTATCAGACGTGTTAAATAACATTCATTTACGAATTGTGTTAAAAGACGGTCATATACAAGTCTTATTCTTGCAAATTTAATTATTCATAAACAGGTACGCTTGTAAATGAAATAAACAATTACACAATAATTCAGTTATTAAATATCGCTCAAAAACATGATTATTGTTTTATTGTGACAGTATCTATTACTTAATTCAAGTAACAAAGTCACAATCTCCATTACGTTCACCTTAAACAACAAATAAAAGTTGCCTTAATTTGTTATTGGTTTGTTCGTAACGAAATATTGCAACTCAGTGAGATGAGCTTTATCATTACTTCATGTTTGCTTCAGAGATGTCATGAAAAAGAAGAAAAAATAAAGCAACAGGCTTTAACCAAAGACAAAAAAAAAAAAAATTCATCTAGAAGAAAAACCCCTGAATAGAATGAAGAACTTCAAGTACTTATGAAGACGATATCGAAAATGAATGCAATAAGGCACAGAAACTCATTGGACAAGTGGCACCAGTACTAAAGAACAAACACGTATCAATAGTTATTATGAAAGCTCTCAACTATATAACCGTCCTACTAACTCCACGCTACCAAATCCAAACATGGACAATGACAGAAAAAGAGCGAAAAAACCCCAACAACAGACATGAGATTCCTAAGAAGAGTACTCAATGTATCAAGAAGAGAGAAAATCAGAACTGAAGAAATCAGAACTAAAGTGGGGGTTATAGTAGCACTAGACTTTACCAGAAGGAAGCAAGTCAAATTATTTGGGCATGTAACTAGATTACCACTAGCAGTACACAGTTAGTTAGTTAGTTAGTTAGTTAGTTAGTTAGTTAGTTAGTTAGTTAGTTAGTTAGTTAGTTAGTTAGTTAGTTAGTTAGTTTGTTTGTTTGTTAGTTTGTTAGCTTGTTAGTTTGTTAGTTAGTTAGTTAGTTAGTTAGTTAGTTAGTTAGTTAGTTAGTTAGTTTGTTAGTTAGTTAGTTAGTTAGTTAGTTAGTTAGTTAGTTAGTTAGTTAGTTAGTTAGTTAGTTAGTTAGTTGGGTAGTTGGTTAGTTGGTTAGTTGGTTAGTTGGTTAGTTGGTTGGTTGGTTAGTTGGTTGGTTAGTTGGTTAGTTGGTTGGTTAGTTGGTTGTTTGGATGGCTGGCTGGCTGGTTGGTTGGTTGGTTGGTTGGTTGGTTGGTTGGTTGGTTGGTTGGTTGGTTGGTTGGTTGGTTAGTTAGTCGAGGTTCCAACTTCACGGCAACGGGTCGTCCCCATTATGCTCCATTCCTGTGCCAGTGAATATCACACAAAATGCTCCCCACTGTCCAATGTGAAAAGTGGAATAGACAGAAGTCTCGGCAATCCAACAGCCCGCGCAAGTACACTGTGCATAATGCCGCGGCCAGAATGCCAACACAAAATTCATCCACGAAAACCAGTTCATCGTCGATGGACTCGGCAGTCACCAGAAGACCTCACTGACCCGGGTTTTCTCACATGGCTCGGTCTTTTACCACAGGGCGACCCGCCGAAAGTGTCGCATAAAGTACACCACACGAACTTTGAAAAACAATGTGAAATAGGAGAGTTCCAGAAACTAACACCGTTTTATTACGGCCGTTGATACATCTGATACATCTCACAGTACATTAATTAGTGTCTCTGTTCTGACCAGAGGGGCATCTAATCTACATATACACCAGATGGTTTACTCAGCCTGTCCAAAGTTCGCCTGGCTGTCCCTCAGTATCACTTGTCCTTCATATGTTCCCTCCGCGTCTTTGCTGTCATCTTTCTCCGATTCTGTCTGTCTAAAGGGTTCCCGTCGTTCTCAAATCTATGGCGTTCTCCATATATACTTCCAACTGTTCTTAGCTTGGAGTGAGTTCACTGTTAGCCTTCAGACGCTCCAATAATCCAATATCCACAGCAAGTTGTTATTCAAATCGAACATATATATATATATATATATATATATATATATATATATATATATATATATATATATATATATATATATATATATATATGTCAGGCCTTAGTCAGATATGACTGAGCTACCGTATAACAGTAGACGGTACTACCTGGTTTCTGTTAGCGCCGAACGTTGGGCGGCGCTTACCAAACCCGACACCCCACATTGTGCCAACGGCTTCGGGCGGAAGAGCGCAATTGGGAGGGTACAAGCCTTACCCTGGTGCGAGGAAATGCAAGCTAAAGACAAAATTGTCATGGCAGGGCAGACCAGGCCCTAAGCCTTGGTTGGCGACTGGTCTAGGATCGAAGCTCCGACAGGCGGACAGTTAGAGCATTGCTTTCCTGATCCGGCAGCTTCTGCAGCTTGTCTTGTTCCAGATGTAGGGGTGTTACCTTTCCTCTGGAGTGAACTAGGGAGGCCGAGAGAGGGATCATGCTGCATGGGCAACACATGATCTCTATATTTTAGCCCAGGCTTTGTGCTATGGAGAGGCAATAACTCCATCCCTGGTCTTAACTGGTCTCGGAATCAAAGCGAGAGGCAACTGTTACGGGTTATAAGTCCTTGTCAGTTGGCGTAGACATGGGGCGCCACGCGTTGCCTCTGACGGTGGGAGACACCTATAGGTGTCACTGATCAGCTACCGCCCGCCTCAAGCTGCGCAGCCCCCAGCCAATTGGGTGCTGATCCGCCACAGCCTGCTTCAATGGGTGCTTGGGGCTAGGACAAAATCTGAATCGCAGGCTGTAAAACCAATGCACAAGGTACAAACAAAAATAAAAATAGAAACCTCAAGCTACGGCTTGCAACCTGGAACGTGAGAACCATGTGTCCAGGATTTTCCACTGACTTGACCAATATTGACGATGTGAGAAAAACGGCTGTGATTGATGCCGAACTCAATCGTCTTAACATTGATATTGCTGGCCTGCAGGAGACTCGCCTCGCTGAGGAAGGGTCACTCAGGGAAAACAACTACACCTTTTTTCTGGAAGGGTAGAGGGCAGGCAGAAAAAAAGGCAACACGGTGTGGGCTTTGCAGTGAAGAATTCGCTACTGGGAATGATTGAAATTCCAGCAGGAGGAAATGAAAGACTATTATCCCTGCGCTTGGCAACCTCTTGTGGTTTTGCCACCATTATTACTGCATATGCACCGACACTCGATTCCTCTGATGATGTGAAGAATTCGTTCTATGAGGAGTTAGACTCCGTGATCAAGGCAGTTCCAAAATCTGACTACATTTATATGCTCGGTGATTTCAATGCTCGTGTGGGCAAGGACTCGAGTTCATGGCCAGTGTGCCTTGGAAAATACAACATCGGTCGCATGAATGAAAATGGGCAAAGGCTGCTGGAGCATTGCACCAGTAATGACCTATGTATTACAAATTCCTTTTTTAAAACAAAAGAGATGCATAAGGTCACATGGAAACATCCAAGATCCGGCCACTGGCATCAGCTGGACTTCATCATCACACGGAGACAACATCTGAACCATATATCATTGACTCGTAGTTACCACAGTGCTGACTGTGATACGGATCATTCTTTGGTTGTTGCAAGGGTTAGACTGAGACCAAAGAGAATCTACACAGCTAAACACAAATCTAGCCCCAGGATTAATATTATTAACACTCATGATCCTGAAAAGTACTTTCAGTTTCAACAGCAACTTGAAGACGCTTTCACTGATACACCAGAAAATTGTACAGTAAATGAAAAGTGGGGTCAAATTAAGGAAACTCTTTATAAAACTGCCGTAGGGGTTTACGGCACTGTGGATCATAAGAGGCAGGACTGGTTTGCGGCCAACAGCGAGACTCTGCAGCCCTTGATTGATAAGAAGAAGAAAGCTCTCTTAAGAAACAAGGAAAGACCAACGCGTAACACTCTGAGTGAGCTAAAGCAAGCTAGGAAGGATGTGCAAAAGGCTGCCAGGCAGTGTGCAAATGATTATTGGATCAAGTTATGTGAGTCCATTCAAATCGCAAGTGATAAGGGAGACATAAGAAGCATGTATGAAGGAATAAAGAAAGCCTGTGGTCCAGTGATCAAAAGAAGTGCACCACTGAAAACCTTGACTGGAGAAATCATCACTGATAAGAAACAGCAGATGGACAGATGGGTAGAGCACTATTTGGAGCTTTACTCAAGTGAGACCAAACTAGCGGATGATGCCCTCAACGCCATAGAGGCTCTACCAACTCTTGACCACCTGGACACACTTCCCACCATAACAGAAGTTAAGTGTGCTATAAATGAACTTGCATCTGGCAAGGCTCCAGGTAAGGATGGGATTCCAATAGAGGTTATCAGGAGTGGGCAAGACACACTCACTATACAGATCCACCAGCTAATAGAGCTATGCTGGCGTGAAGGACAAGTCCCACAGGATTTCAAAGATTCAAGCATCATAACACTGTACAAGAACAAGGGCGATCGGAGCGACTGCAACAACTATAGGGGTATCTCATTTCTGTGTATTGTTGGAAAAGTATTTGCCAGAATTGTTCTGCGCAGACTTCAAGTCCTAGGAGACCAAGTCTACCCCGAATCACAGTGTGGCTTTCGACAGAACCGGTCTACCACTGATATGATATTCTCATTGCGACAAATGCAAGAAAAATGCCGCGAACAGAATCAGCCACTGTTTATTGCCTTCATCGACCTCACAAAGGCATTTGATTTGGTCAGTCGTGAGGGTCTGTTCAAGGCACTAAAGAAGATTGGCTGCCCACCAACTCTTCTGTCCATTGTGGAATCGTTCCACACAGGCATGAAGGGTATAATCAAGTTTGATGGTGCAACTTCTGAAGAATTTGAAATCAAGAGTGGAGTTAAG
>JACEFZ010009222.1:0-52500 GCA_014155875.1 Cepaea nemoralis | reverse complement strand
CTTCTGTTGATAACATCATTCTGTTTTAAATGCAAAGAATTACTCCAACAGACGACAGCCATTCGCTGCATATTGCTGCTTGATGAAGCGTGGAGCACATTTTTAGATGGCATCATTTACTTTATTTTTCAAATTGTTTTCTACACACAAAGTGTATTGAGACCTCCTTACAAACACCCTGTAATAGCCCTCGGTGGTCAAATGGAGGCTAAATTTAAACTGATTCTTCTTCTTCTTCTTCTTCTTCTTCTTCTTCTTCTTCTTCTTCTTCTTCTTCTTCTTCTTCTTCTTATTCTTCTTCTTCTTCTTCTTCTTCTTCTTCTTCTTCTTCTTCTTCTTCTTCTTCTTCTTCTTTCGCCCCTTCTCCCCCATTGAGGCATAGCTCCTCAACCAACTCCGTCTATTGTTAGACTTAATCATGAATGGTTGGATTTTGCAGCTAAAGTTGATCGACTGCGTGAGAAAGCCAGCCCCATGCTCAACCCTCCTTAGTCTCGCATGGCAGGTTTCAGTGTGTTATTTAGCTTCCTCATAAGATCCCGGTATCACGCCAGTTAATGTTTCCTCCTTCTTCTTGTGCCCCCTGTCCCATACTGGGGCATAGGCTCTCAGCCCACTCACTCCAAGCTCTTCTATCTTTAGCTGTCCCATGCAGCTCTGCCCATGTCCTTCCATACTGTTCATTTATGTTCCCACTTCTCTTCTCCGTGAGTTTTTATATCATCCTCAATTTCTTTTACCATGTGGCTTTGTGCAATGCTTTCGGCAGGCCGCACTGCGGAAAGATACCGAACCATATGGGATGAAACCCGGAGCAATGAAGTCGATCGTCTAGATTTTTAAGACTTTAAGACTCGCCATTAGGCGAACCCACTCCGACTTCAGGGGTATTTAACCTTGGTCAAAAGTAGTTGTAATAAAATAGCTGTAGGTGGTCAAACGTGGGATAAATAAGAACTGTCTCGGGGCAGTATTAATTTTGGCTGAGATCAAAGTGTAGATGTGTCAGCGCTTGATCTGCCTAGGGTGCAGAGACGGTTAACCAAACTGCTAACTCGAATCACCAAATCACTGTCTACTAACGCTGCCAGTGAGCCTTGGTAGACCACTATAGGTCGAAAGGCATATGCTGGGATTAAAGGGCCCAAAAAAAAATAAAAAGCTGATAGCTAGGACATCGTGATTAATCACAACTGTCTGAGACGGAAGAATTAACATTGGCTGTCCTTCGACTTATTATTAATATGTGTATATTTTATTTAAATATTGAGCACAACCCACCACTGGCA
The DNA here is from genome assembly GCA_014155875.1 of Cepaea nemoralis. Taxonomy (NCBI): domain Eukaryota; kingdom Metazoa; phylum Mollusca; class Gastropoda; order Stylommatophora; family Helicidae; genus Cepaea; species Cepaea nemoralis. Next base: position 51,211 of record JACEFZ010009222.1, on the reverse strand, counting down.
ACGGTGATCGTATTCTGGTATGAACCTAAGGCCTATCCACGTCAATATGGAAGCACTATACTCGAGTTTCGCTCTCGTTTGAGCTCGTCAGTAGTGCATATCCCTGACCGGATCCGGAAACAAGTCCCGGATCACTGGCGTGTGAAGCGGGTGTGTAACCACGCGGCACACGCTGGACACGCCAAATTATCATAACAGAATATTACAACGCTACCCATCGTAGGCTATGCTCAAGAGTTCCCAATCGCCGCGACTGACGTCCGTCAATCGATGTAAACCCAAACCCACTCCGACATCAGAGGTACTTGTAATTTACGTCCTCAAGTCAACGACGCGAGGTCAACATTTGATTCTAACTGTCCGGTGTTGGGGTTGAACCCCTTACATCGGCATCAGCAGAAATAGCAGGGGGGGGGGGGGGGAGCGCACATCCCTGTCTCACTCCTGTATTGCCTGTGAACATATCTGATGTTTTATTAAAATTAAATAAATTAAAAGTAATTCAATTGTGTAAATATGAATATGTGATGCAATCTGAATACTCCAACTATTGTAAGTATTATAGTATAGTATCAATAATTAGTCCAGCTGAAAGTATTGTATTGTAATCTGGGGTTTGTTTCATAACCGTAAAAGTCAAATACGATTAAATAACATGCAAAATTCTCCTATGAAATTTAATTATGGTACTCTATATTTATCACTGAAGTCATTTCTCATGATATTTCAATGGCTCCAAAGTTTCCCAACGATTTGTACCGTACTTATGGGGGGTAATTTACGGAACATGCCGATCGCAAGTTTTCGGTGATGCCCAGCAACGAGATACAATAGTCCCATAAATTCTTAAACCGTACTGGGTATAAAATGAATCAATGAAAAAATCCCCCAGCCAATAATTCTTGTAATTAGAAAATACTATCATTTAGATATGGATAAATATATTTTAAAAACCATTTTTGTTATAGTCCTGTACAAGCGGATTAATACCTAAGTGTCCATCATCGCCATCTTTAAACAATTCGGTCGCTGGCGCTGTTGCGCTAACCTGCACGAAATGTAAACATTCGTTGCTGGATTCAACAAGCAATGGTGCAGCTGCTGATTTATATATTTTGTACGTGTAATGTGGTGTAGATATGTAGACACTGAGCTTATTTGTTGTTTAATATAGAATCCTTGATTAGTGAGTTGGTTGGAGGTGGAAATTTTAAGTTAGAAAAACTTTTTACTTTTTATTTACTTTCTGAGTTCAATTTAAAACAACATAACGACGCAATCAAGCATTCGATATTCTGATCATAAGACACATAAGTATTTTATTTAAGTGAACTATTTAAAAAAGTTTTACATTAAAATTTTAATAGTAATATTTATTATTTCTCGTCATACCTAGTCGTGGGTTCGAAATCAGCTGCGGACGATTTGAAAGTAGACCGCTTTGAGGCGCTTTGCGTTCTCATTTAAAATCATAAATGGTTTGGTATGAGGCATAGGCCGTTCAGAAGCAACAGCAAACTAAAACTATTGATCTAACATTGCCTAGTAAATCACAAACAGCCAATAAATTCTTTAAATGATTGCAACGTCATGTGAAGGACATGCAACTAACTTTTAAATTTACTGTTAATTATTTCTTATATTTTTCTTAATCACAGAAAGGCGTAAATGTAACTCAGAGGTAACACACCTTACCTAACAATGACCCTCCCCCCCCCCCCATATATCCTTCACAGGACATCGCTGTCAACACCAGTATTTTACCGCTGGCTGTCATTGATTTCTTGGCAAGATTATGCTCAGTAGTTTCCCATTGCTTTCTGAGCGGCTGGCTCACTTATCCCATAAGTTACCACGCGGCGAGAACCGATTCCAATTCTCGCCCACTGCGTTACCCTATGTGGATAAACGGGATTACGGAGAAAGTCGTTTAACCCCTAGTAACAATTACTGCTGGTTATTAATTAACTAATTCTGCATCTAATTATTTTTACCCTGTGACCAGAATTATTTAACATCCGAAAAAATTGCCCACACATGCAGTTTACATATTCTGTAATGAACAAAATAGGGCTAGGAAAAGCTGCATTTCAGAAAATGAAATGTATCTTATTCAATAAGTCACTATTATTGAATGCAAGAAAGAAATACAATCTTAACTGTCCCTGGACTATCCCGTTTGCTGAACATTTTCTTTAACCTTTTTGACCCCACACTCTTGCATTGTACTTTGACCGTTCTCACAACCACAATCTTCCATCTGATGTTATCCATTTGGCTAGATATATGAATTTTTATTGTACATTAGGCATGATCTGTTTGTATATTACTTTCTTCCTATTAATAAAGCCCCTTTTTTTGCACTTTCTACAACCATTGTATTTATCATTATGTGTAGTTCTTTGTAACTTTGTGTCACCAGCTTCATCTGTTATGTATATTATGACCAGCAATCCCTTGCAGATTTATATATATATATATATATATATATATATATATATATATATATATATAATGTGCCATGCCGGAAAGCGTGGGCGGTCATGACTCGCCATTTCACTTGATTACCAGTCGTGGATCAGCTAAGTATTCCTGTCTCGACCATGCCATGTGGTCAAGCCATCCAGGTATTTACTTCTCGGTCTTCCCCTTGGTCTGTTCCCTTCGATCTTGCTAGTTGTCACTAAGTTATCCAATCCATTTCTTCTCATAACATGTCCAAAAAATTTTGACTGTTTATGTCTAATTTCTCTAATCAATTTACGATTTTCATTTGTCTCCTGTAGTACTTGGTCATTGGTTTTTCTGTCTGTCTATGGTACTCTTTGCATTTTCCTCAGAAACCACATATATATTTATTAACTCAGGAGGAAATCATCACGAGAGAGGAGTAGAAATATTAGTAAAAAGAAATTTAGAGAAAAATATTAGAGGATTCTGGGTCCACAAAGATAGAATGATATTATTCAGAATTAAGGCAAGATCTTTTGACATTGTAATTCTACAGACATATGCTCTAACAACTGATTATAATGACGAACAGCTAGAAGAATACTACAACATACACTAAAAGTTGTAAAATCATCAGAGGTCCTACTTGTCTTGGGAGACATGAATGTAGGGGTTGGAAAAACTAAATATAAGCAGATAGTAGGGCAACATGGCAAGGAAACCAGAAACGACAGAGGAGATCGGCTGATACAGTTTTGTAAAGAAAATCATCTTATTACTTGTAACACAGTTTTCCAAAATAACCCTAGGAAACTGTATACGTGGAAATGACCTACAGATAGAACGAGAAACCAAATTGACTACATTATGATTAGAAATAGAATTTAAAACAATGTTTAAAATGCCAAAACATACCCTGGTGCTGATATAAACTCTGACCACAATCCTGTTGTTTTAAACTTACAAAAAAAAACTTAAAAACACAGGAATAAGAACATTGAGGACGCCTCAAATAGATATATCAGCTTTAAAACAACCAGACATAAGCCAACTATACCTGGTCGAAGTAAAAAATAAGCATGACAGGCTAATCGTTGAAAGAATGAAACAGTACCGACATAAAAATCCTGAGGAGAAAACTGATAAATGGGAATGTGAAGAAACTAGCATAAAGATTGCAAATACCAACTTGCCAGTGAAGGAAAATAAGAATAACCCATGAAATCTTGAACAAAATTACTCAACGAAAGAAAGCAAAGAACACTCCAGACTGCAATAGACAGAGAAATACCTCACATGTATGGAGTTGCCAAAGAAGATTGGTTTCAGAAAAAATTTAAAGACATAGAGGATCTAGAAATAGAACACAACTCGAAAGGATTATATGAAAATATAAACAGATTTAGCGAAATGGAATATTGCTTGGATAGCAAATCCATTACATGGAAAGTCCGAATCGAAAGCTCACTGTGTGGATGTCATCTGCAGACTGCATACTTCTGGTTTCCAGAACAGCCCATGGTGAACGGAAGGCCCAATATACGGAAGTGAGGCTAAGCAGCCATGTGCAGGACGTGACGATTCCTTGGGTGAGCCCAGTACCAGAGCGCTATGTATCGGCCCTGCAATTATGGAAGCCTCCTTGGATGGCGGGGAATGCCCATGGTCTGCCCCTGCCTTCCCTTGAGGGCTGACCAGGATCTTTGGCTGTTCTATATGGACCAGCTGGGATGGGGGATAACACCACAACAGTGAGAGTCCTAAGAAACCCCCGGGAAGGTTAACCCGGTCAACAAATGCCCGCAGAAGTCGGATGTGTCGGCCTAACGGCGCAAGAACGCAGTTCTGCTGTAAACAGGCACAACGCAATCACATCCAAAAAAAAAACTCCGGATGAACGAAGAAGAAGAAGAAACAGATTTAGAAAGAAGAAAAATAATACAACAGGAAATGGTTGTATCAGAGGAAAAAAATTAAGTAATTATATTTGATAATACCGGTATAATATGGACAGAATACACAGAAGATATTTTTGAGATGGCTGGGTCAATAAACCAATATTGTATACTCAAGATAGACCAAAAATATTAAAGCCTGAAGTAGAGAAGGTTATTAAAAAGATGAAATAAGGAAAGTGCAGGCCCTGACAAGATAACAACAGAAACGATAAAAATCCTTATCCATCTTTTACGTTGACACTAACGATACGTTCATTCATTGGCACCTTGCCGTCTTGACAGACGATAGTTTGTGCTTTACAAAGGCATAATAACTTTTACGTATGGCGGTAGCGAGTGTGACTGATAAGGCCAATTTGCGCTGTAAATGTCCGTTCACAGTGGGTGCATGTGAACACGTGGTCATTTCCACCATCATGCACCATCTTACGTCTCAAACGCTTGGTGTGTGACTTATCTGCAATAATTTTCTCCTTTGTCTTTATTCCATTTCTGATGTTTGCCCTCCATGCAACACGTTCAGCGGCGACTTCCTCCCATTGTGCATTATCAATGCCTGTATCAATCATGTCCCGCTTACACACATCTTTGTATCGTAGTAGAGGCCGACCCTGTGATCTCTTACCCATCTGTAATTCACCAAAAAAGATGTCCTTTGGTATTCTACCATCATCCATCCTCCTAAGATGTCCTATCCATCTAAGTCTACGAAGACTGAGCATGGAATAAACTGTCACACAACCTGATCTTTCCAATACTTCAGTATTTGTGATTTTGTCTTGCCACTTAATACCAAGAATTCTTCGCAGACACCGCATATGAAAGCTGATTAAATTTTTCTCTTGGTGTGAGTAAGTTGTCCAGGTTTCACTGCCATAGAGAAGAGTACTAAGGACACAGGCTTGATAGACAAGGACTTTTGTTTTGGCAGTAAGCTTCCTGTTCTCCCAGACTCTTTTTCTTAACCTGTTCATTGTTGTTGCTGCCTTACCAATCCGGATGTTGATTTCCTGATCTAGGGATAGTTTGCTATTTACCACTGATCCTAGATATGTAAAATGGTCTACTATCTCTAGTTCGGCGTCGTCAATAAAGATTGATGGTACCCCATGTGCACCTTGTGACATAATCTGTGTCTTCTTTTTGCTAATTGTTAAACCAAACTCAGAACAAGCATTGGAGAATGCAGATAGTAGACATTGCAATTCTTCCTCAGAGTGGGTCGTAACTGCAGCATCATCTGCAAAAAGCAACTCTCTGATCAGTACCCTCCTAATTTTGGTCTTAGCCTTCAATCTCTGAGCATTGTAAAGGCCGCCATCTGAGCGTGAGTGAATGTATATACCACCATCCTGATCACGAAAGGCATATTTCAGTAGAAGTGAAAAGTATATTCCAAAGAGGGTGGGAGCTAGTACACAACCTTGCTTAACTCCACTCTTGATTTCAAATTCTTCAGAAGTTGCACCATCAAACTTGATTAAACCCTTCATGCCTGTGTGGAACGATTCCACAATGGACAAAAGAGTTGGTGGGCAGCCAATCTTCTTTAGTGCCTTGAACAGACCCTCACGACTGACCAAATCAAATGCCTTTGTGAGGTCGATGAAGGCAATAAACAGTGGTTGATTCTGTTCACGGCATTTTTCTTGCATTTGTCGCAATGAGAATATCATATCAGTGGTAGACCGGTTCTGTCGAAAGCCACACTGTGATTCGGGGTAGACTTGATCTCCTAGGACTTGAAGTCTGCGCAGAACAATTCTGGCAAATACTTTTCCAACAATACACAGAAGTGAGATACCCCTATAGTTGTTGCAGTTGCTCCGATCGCCCTTGTTCTTGTACAGTGTTATGATGCTTGAATCTTTGAAATCCTGTGGGACTTGTCCTTCTCGCCAGCATAGCTCTATTAGCTGGTGGATCTGTATAGTGAGTGTGTCTTGCCCACTCCTGATAACCTCTATTGGAATCCCATCCTTACCTGGAGCCTTGCCAGATGCAAGTTCATTTATAGCACACTTAACTTCTGTTATGGTGGGAAGTGTGTCCAGGTGGTCAAGAGTTGGTAGAGCCTCTATGGCGTTGAGGGCATCATCCGCTAGTTTGGTCTCACTTGAGTAAAGCTCCAAATAGTGCTCTACCCATCTGTCCATCTGCTGTTTCTTATCAGTGATGATTTCTCCAGTCAAAGTTTTCAATGGTGCACTTCTTTTGATCACTGGACCACAGGCTTTCTTTATTCCTTCATACATGCTTCTTATGTCTCCCTTATCACTTGCGATTTGAATTGACTCACATAACTTGATCCAATAATCATTTGCACACTGCCTGGCAGCCTTTTGCACATCCTTCCTAGCTTGCCTTAGCTCACTCAGAGTGTTACGCGTTGGTCTTTCCTTGTTTCTTAAGAGAGCTTTCTTCTTCTTATCAATCAAGGGCTGCAGAGTCTCGCTGTTTGCCACAAACCAGTCCTGCCTCTTATGATCCACAGTGCCGTAAACCCCTACGGCAGTTTTATAAAGAGTTTCCTTAATTTGACCCCACTTTTCATTTACTGTACAATTTTCTGGTGTATCAGTGAAAGCGTCTTCAAGTTGCTGTTGAAACTGAAAGCACTTTTCAGGATCGTGAGTGTTAATAATATTAATCCTGGGGCTAGATTTGTGTTTAGCTGTGTAGATTCTCTTTGGTCTCAGTCTAACCCTTGCAACAACCAAAGAATGATCCGTATCACAGTCAGCACTGTGGTAACTTCGAGTCAATGATATATGGTTCAGATGTTGTCTCCGTGTGATGATGAAGTCCAGCTGATGCCAGTGGCCGGATCTTGGATGTTTCCATGTGACCTTATGCATCTCTTTTGTTTTAAAAAAGGAATTTGTAATACATAGGTCATTACTGGTGCAATGCTCCAGCAGCCTTTGCCCATTTTCATTCATGCGACCGATGTTGTATTTTCCAAGGCACACTGGCCATGAACTCGAGTCCTTGCCCACACGAGCATTGAAATCACTGAGCATATAAATGTAGTCAGATTTTGGAACTGCCTTGATCACGGAGTCTAACTCCTCATAGAACGAATCCTTCACATCATCAGAGGAATCGAGTGTCGGTGCATATGCAGTAATAATGGTGGCAAACCCACAAGAGGTTGCCAAGCGCAGGGATAATAGTCTTTCATTTCCTCCTGCTGGAATTTCAATCATTCCCAGTAGCGAATTCTTCACTGCAAAGCCCACACCGTGTTGTCTTTTTTCTGCCTGCCCTCTACCCTTCCAGAAAAAGGTGTAATTATTTTCCCTGAGTGACCTTTCCTCAGCGAGGCGAGTCTCCTGCAGGCCAGCAATATCAATGTTAAGACGATTGAGTTCTGCATCAATCACAGCCGTTTTCCTCACATCGTCAATATTGGTCAAGTCAGTGGAAAATCCTGGACACATGGTTCTCACGTTCCAGGTTGCAAGCCGTAGCTTGAGGTTTCTATTTTTATTTTTGTTTGTACCTGGTGCATTGGTTTTACAGCCTGCGATTCAGATTTTGTCCTAGCCCCAAGCACCCATTGAAGCAGGCAGGCTGTGGCGGATCAGCACCCAATTGGCCGGGGGCTGCCCAGCTTGAGGCGGGCGGTAGCTGATCAGTGACACCTGTAGGTGTCTCCCACCGTCAGAGGCAATGCGTGGCGCCTCATGTCTATGCCAACTGACAAGGACTTATAACCCTTAACAGTTGCCTCTCGCTTTGATTCCGAGACCAGTTAAGACCAGGGATGGAGTTATTGCCTCTCCATAGCACAAAGCCTGGGCTAAAATATAGAGATCATGTGTTGCCCATGCAGCATGATCCCTCTCTCGGCCTGCCTAGTTCACTCCAGAGGAAAGGTAACACCCCTACATCTGGAACAGGACAAGCTGCAGAAGCTGCCGGATCAGCAAAGCAATGCTCTAACTGTCCGCCTGTCAGAGCTTCGATCCTAGACCAGCCGCCAACCAAGGCTTAGGGCCTGGTCTGCCCTGCCATGACATTTTGTCTTTAGCTTGCATTTCCTCGCACCAGGGTAAGGCTTGTACCCTCCCAATTGCGCTCTTCCGCCCGAAGCCGTTGGCACAATGTGGGGGTGTCGGGTTTGGTAAGCGCCGCCCAACGTTCGGCGCTAACAGAAACCAGGTAGTACCGTCTATAAGCCATATAACTAAGATACTCCTTAAATTCCTACAAGAAAGAATTCAAAATAAAATAGATGTTACTGAAGGACAATATGAGTTCCATAAAAACACCACCAGAGAAGCATTATTCTGTTTGAGGATGTTAACTGAAAAATATGTAGAAGTTCAGAAAAATATATATGTATGTTTTATAGAATACAAGAAAGCTTTTTGGTAGAGTACAAGATGAACAACTAATTACATGCCTTAAAGATATAGGAGTAGGTAGAAAGGACATCAGACTTATTGGTAACTTGTACTGGGAACAAGTGGTGCCAATCGTGAAAAAGAGTGCGTTGAAGTTCCGGAAGACGTGATGAACTGGCACAAGGTAACAATAACACTGGGTCGTAAGTGCAGGGTATGGGCAGCGGGCCGCAGTGAGTTTGAAGTGCAACAGAAAGGACATCAGACTTATTGGTAACTAACTGGGAACAAGTGGTGCCAATCGTGAAAAAGAGTGGGTTGAAGTTCCGGAAGACGTGACGGACTGACGGACTAATAACAACACTGGGTCGTAAGTGCAGGGAATGAGCAGCGGGCCGCAGTGAGTTTGAAGTGCAACAGCTGATCCAGAGTAAAACACATCAAGGCGACATAGTCATCTACACCGATAGGTCAGTGATGGGAAACAGACATAGTGGTTGGGGTTATATTGCAAAGGCTAATGGACGAGTCTTGAAAAAGGTGAGTCTGGCATATGAGACTACGACCTCCAGCATGAGAATGGAGGTGGAGGCAGTAACAGCGGCATTCCGTTGGCTGGAGGAGACTATTGCAACACACATTGTATTCATTATGGATTCAAAGGTGGAGAAAGGAATGTTTCATGTGGAATGGCTATCGTCGCTTTAGAGGTCACAGATTGTGAGAATTGTATGGATATTTTGCCCTGGCCATGCGGGGGTGCAGGGGAATGAACAGGCTGATAGGCTAGCAGGGAATGCACCTCTTGGTGGTAAATTGCTTATGGACAAGGGAGAGGTGGTCGTGCGCTTGTGGGGCCAGGTGGAGAAGGCAGAGGAACAGATTGAGAACCCATATGTGGAAAGAATGAGATTGTGGGGGAACGGCAGGGGTTCTGGAAGAATCTCAAAACTGAGAGGGAAGACCAGGAGAACTTTTAATCAGATAGCCGTGGGAACGATTAGTAGTATGACTCTTTGCTGGCTTTTGAACGAGGGGACAGCACGTATGGGAATGTCCTGAGTGCAGTGATGTCAGTTCTTAACTCAACTCAACACAAGTGGTGCCAGTTAGGAAAATAATTATTTGTCGCCCATAGAGATAAAAAGAGGAGTACAGCATGTGTGTTGTCCCCAAGCCTATTCAACTTATATACAGGAAGAATTTTTTAGACAAGTCGAATTTCCTGTACTTAACATCAGTGAAAGAATGAAATCACAAACAATCTTAGGTGATCTGATGGTACCGTGTTACCAGCAGAAAGTGAGCAAGAGTTACAAAAACTAGTGAAACAAGTAAACAGGTATAGTGCAGAATGTGGCTTAGATGTTAACATTCAAAAAACAAAAATATAATAATTAGCAGTGGAAAGGAGGGGTCATCAATGAGCATCACAGTAGACAGGGAGATACCAAAAAACAGTTTTAAAAGTCGAGAGGATTGACTTCATTGCCCCAGGTTCTATCCCATATGGCTCGGTCTCTTTCCACAAGGTGGCCTGCCGAAAGCGTCACACAAAACACAAACTCTGTAGCTCCAGCCATGACCCTCAGGAGTCTCTGCGAAAAATACACTCATGAACCGAAAGACGTAGCCTGGAATTGAATCCACAACCTTTGGAGCGCGAGGCAGACTTCACCACTTGCCACTTCACCACTGGAGACTCCCCAGAGAGACACTAAAACAAGTAACAAGTTTATCCTATCTTGGACATGTAACAACAGATGATGGCAGAAGTGAAACAGAAATTGAAAAAGATAAAGGAATGGCCAAAAATGCTTTTAACATGAAATTGGTATTAACATCTAGAGCAGTGGTTCTCAACCGGTGGGGAATTCCCCCCAGAGGGGAATAGTAGGGTTTCAAAGGGCTGGGGGGGGGGGGGGGGGGGGGAATTAAGATTATTTCAAGACCACGTTAATACAAGAACTGATTACTTGATATTGTTTTTCACTCCATATTTTACTGTTCTGTAATTCTCGCCCTTCTGAAATCCGTTATATAATGTAAGTAGACCTGCAAGTCACGTTTTATGTAGACGTCTAGACTTGTTCTAGTATGTGTTATTAAATTTAGCTTCCATTTTTATGTATACTCTCTCTCTCTCTCTCTCTCTCTCTCTCTCTCTCTCTCTCTCTCTCTCTCTCTCTCTCCTCTCTCTCTCTCTCTCTCTCTCTCTCTCTCTCTCTCTCTCTCTCTGTTTTTTTTTTTATGTTGATGGGGGGGGGGGGGGGATTTAAAGGGAGAATGACATTCTGACATATGGTAAAGGGATGCATGGGCTAAAAAAGGTTGAGAACCACTGATCTCGAGAGATTAAAAACACATTAAAATTGAGAAATGTCACATGTAATCTATATTCAATACCACTATATGGTGCGGAAGACTAGACAATGTACAAGCAATTAGAAAGTCAAATAGAGGCCCTAGAGAGGAAGATGTACAGAAGAATATGTTGTAATTTACAGATACAAAAACAATCAAATACAGAAGTTCTAGAAAAACTGAGAATGAATAGAGAGTTAATGAAAGAAATAAAAAAGAGGCAAAGCAAAATCATTTGGCCACATTAAAAGACACAGCACTCGAATAAAAACCACACTGGAGGTTTGAAGGAAAGTGAGCAAGAGGTAGACAACGATGCAAGTGGAAAGATAACATCAAGAGATGAACTAACAGCAATCTAACAGAATTTTCAGTCAGGGCGAGAGACAGACAGTGTTGGAGATAGATTGTAGCCAACCTTCATTGTGGAAACTGATTGATTGATCATCATCATCATGTGCCATTGCGATGAGCATGGGCGGTCATGTTTCACCATCTCGCTCGATCACCACAGTCATGGTTCAGCTCAGTGTTCTTGTCTCGACCATACCACATAGCCAAGTCATCCAGGTATTTACTTCTCTGTCTTCCACTTGTTCTCTTCCCCTCGATCTTGCCAGTTGTCACCGAGTTCTCCAATTTATTTCTACTCATAACTGGACCCAAAAGTTTTGACTATGTCTAATTTCTCTGATCAATGTACAATTTTCATTTGTTTCTTGTAGGATTTGGTCATTGGTTTTTCTGTCTGTCCATGATATGCTTTGATTGATGCTCACTGCATAATGAGAATAAATTCAGGTAGACAGTAAACATCCTTATTGACTTCTTTCTTTATGTACTGAAATGATCTTAAATGGATGTTGATTCTTTATTCAACACATGTCTCACTCCTAATTGATTTTGTTTATATATTTCATTATTAAAAATGACTACTAATCATAATTGTGATAAATACCCTATAGATTAGGGTTTGGAAAAATAATATTCAGACTCATTATAGTGCTCCTCTCCACGGAAATCTTTAGTAAATTTTTTTTTTTTTTTTAAAAGAAAGGCTCATGGTTCCCAGAGGGGCCAGAGCCGCCCCACCAGGTCCCAAGTCCCTGTGTGTCGGTTGTGTTGGGTGATCATCCCGGCCCCTGGCACGATCAATTGTTTTTTTGTTTTTTTAGAAGGGCTCACTGCAATAAGGCAAACCAACTCATTGGACAAATGGCACCAATACTAAAGAATAAACACGTATCAATAGTTACTAAGAAATAACGCTACAACACAATCTTACTACCAGCTCTATGCTACCAATACCAAACCTGGACAATGATAGAAAAAGAGAAAAGACAAAATCACAACAACAGAAATGAGATTCCTAATAAAAATATTCAATGTATCAAGAACAGAGAAAATCAGAAATGAAGAAATCAGTACTAAAGTAGGGGTTATACCAGCGCTAGATTTTATTAGAGAGCAGCAAGTCAAATGGTTTGGCCATGTAACTAGGTTACCAACTAACAGTATACCACAACAAGCAATGATGTACAGACCAGAGAGAAGCAGAGGAAGAGACCGATCACGTAAACGATGGACGCAGGGAATAGCAGAGTCCATGGGAATCTAGATACATGAAGCCCATAAACGGGCACTCTCCCGCTGTTTTATACTTCACCTCGACACAGCAAGGTCCAAGAGGAACGAGATGAGATGATACAAAGCGCTCTCTTGTCTGGCATCACCTGTTTTGATGTGATGTTCTTAATCTATCCATGGATAGGTTTTCTTTCCTAAAAATTGTCTTTTATATGTGAATTACATTGTTTATCTATACATGTATTACACAAAATGATAACCAGTCATAATATTTTGCTGCATGTGCTACAGGTTAGGAATGGAAAAACAAAATTTTTAGACTCATTATATTTCTCCCCTCTTCCAAGTCAAAGGTCTTTTACTTTGTAAACAGACCTTATATTTGCATGTACTAATTTCTCTTTTGTCTTCTCAAGGTTTCCATCACCTGCCTGGAGGCTAAAAATTAAGTTAACCTGCAGAAAACTTCCAAGTCATGATGACTATAAAGCAGGCAGGTCCACCCTCTGAAGGTGACAACACTAACCAGGAGGCAGATGCGACTGAGGAAGTTTATGAAAATTGTTGCAGCAGCAGCTCGGATGAAGACAGCAATGTCGGGGATGTTGAAGAGTCAGTTGAGACAATTGATAATGCACCAGAGCTAACACTTGTTGATGATGAGACTCCTCTGTTGGTTCAGCCAGCTGAGGAAATAGGAGAAGCAGATGACATAGTAAATGAAACAAGTATGTGCTAAATCAGTATCATAATTAGCATTATTATTGTTCTTCTTTCTATAACTTTAGTATAATCTTGAGTAAAGTACACTTAAACATATACATGTCAAGATTTGCTGTAAAATAATGAATTTAAAATATTGGAGAAGAGGGAACAGAGGAATCAGAATGTCTGCCTCACACATAATAGGACATGTGTTCAATCCTCATTAAGGCTTGGGTGTTTAATAAATCCTAACCTGTACACATGGCCTCTGGCTGTACACTAGGCGGTAACTGGTTGAGCAAGCAATCTTCATGTCTGTGACTACACTAGGTGGTAACTGAGCAAGCAATCTTTATATCTCTGACAGTACACTAGGCGATAACTGCTAGAGCAAGCAGCCTTTATTTCTCTGATTGTACACTAGGTGGTATCTCTGCGCAAACAACCTTTATTTATCTGATTGTACACTAGGTGGTATCTGTGAGCGAGCAACATTTTTTTATCTGATTGTACACTAGGTGGTATCTCTGCGCAAACAACCTTTATTTCTCTGACTGTACACTACGTGGTAGCTGTGAGCAAACAACCTTTATTTCTCTGAATGTACACTAGGTGATAACAGTGAGCAAGCAACCTTTATTTATCTGATTGTGCACTACGTGGTAGCTGTGAGCAAACAACCTTTATTTCTCTGATTGTACAGTAGGTGATAACAGTGAGCAAGCAACCTTTATTTATCTGATTGTGCACTAGGTGGTATCTCTGTGCAAACAACCTATATTTCTCTGATTGTACACTACGTGGTAGCTGTGAGCGAGCGACATTTATTTCTCTGATTGTACACTATGTGGTAACTGTGAGCAAGCAACCTTTCTTTCTCTGATTGTACACTAGGTGGTAACTGAGCGAGCAACATTTATTTATCTAATTGTACACTAGTGGGGTTGAAAGTATGGAGCCGTGATTCTAAAATGGCTGATATGGCCTATTTTGGCTCGAAATTTTCTTTGACAATGTGGGAAAAGAATGCTTGAGGAGGAGGATCTCCTGCAGTGATTTTTCTGTCCAGCCTTTTCTTCACAGCTCTTGCAGTCCTGGTTGCTTCAAAAGTTACTGCATCCTTATGTAATGATGTACACCACGAATTACGGTCTTTAGCAGCAGTCTCCCAGGTGTCAAGATGAATTCCAAAAGCTTTAAGTGAGATTTTCAGTGTGTCTTTAAAGCGTTTCCTCTGGCCACCTTGGGAGCGTTTACCACAACGCAGCTCGCTGTAAAAAAAAATTGTTTAGGGAGCCTGTGATCTGGCATAGGAGTTAAGTGACCAGCCCAGCGAATATGATTTTTCAGTAGTAGAGTGTGCATACTGGACATGGACGCTCTTTCTAGAACTTCAGTATCTGGGATCTTGTCTTGCCATTTAATCTTCAATAGCTTCCTAAGGCAGACTGTGTGGAAGTGGTTTAATTTCTTAGCATGTCGCTGATAAACAGTTCATACACAAGGTGGTAACTGTGAGCAAGCAACCTTTATTTCTCTGATTGTACACTAGGTGGTAACTGAGCGAGCAACCTTTATTTCTCTGATTGTACACTAGGTGGTAACTGAGCGAGCAACCTTTATTTCTCATATTGTACACTAGGTGGTAAGTGTGAGTGAACAACCTTTATTTCTCTGATTGTACACTAGGTGGTAAGTGTGAGTGAACAACCTTTATTTCTCTGATTGTACACAAGGTGGCATCTGCAAGAGCAAGCAAGCTTTAAATCTGTGACTTCACTAAGTGGCAGCTGCTGTAGTACAGTGGCTAGCACACTTGCCTGCCAACCTGGTAGTCATGGGTTCGAATTCAAATTGAGGCAGAGTTGTTAAAACTTGACCAGGGTTTCTAGCCTAAATTGAGTACCTGGCAATGTCTTGAGAAGTAAAGGTGGCCAGCATTATATTGACCACATGACCTCGAGAGTGCAATTGGTCTATAAAATATGGGGTTATCGTTATATACCAGATACGCCTCAAGGCATTTAAAACAGTTACTGTTTACACCAGGGCAAGTGCTTGAGCAAGCTGTCTTTTTTTTCTTTGTCCTGAAAAACTCTTCCGGCACACGCCATCATTGACACAGACGCCATAATTAAAATAAAAACAAAATTCTTATTATCTCATCACACAGTTACCTACTTGCAGTTTAATTAATTCCATTTATTCTGCACCATCAAATTCACCATACATTTGTTGGTTACTCCATACATGAGATATTTGCATACATGACATACATTGCTTAACTCCATGCATAAACTACTGATCATGAGTGATCAGCTATTGTCTGTGTGTATCAATCAACACGCCGGCTCCGTGGCGAAGGGGTTATGGACACAGTTCATAATTCCGCATACCCGCGATCGAAACACAGCTGTGGGCGATTTGGCAGCAGACCGCCTTGCACTGGTTTTTTTTACGACATGGTATGGGTGCCAGTCATGCAGAACACAATGGTAAACTAGTGAACTGAAACTTGCCAAGAGATCACAACAGTAAAAAATGCTGATGTTGACTGTGATATCCTGTAAAGGATATGCAGCTTTAAACAGGTCAATCAACATACGGTATGTGATTATATCTTTTACATTTGGTCTGAGCATACTAACAAATCTGGCTAGGTATTTGAACACACAGAATAGTGTATGTTGCATCTTTGAAAGTCATGCTCGCATGATTTATTTTTAATCATGGTTATTGTTTCTTGAAGGATTTGTTCATTGGTTTTTCTGTCTGTCCATGGTAATCTTTGCATTTTCCTCAGAAACCACATTTCCATAGCCATCAGATGTTTTTCAGCTTGACTGCTCATTGTCCAAGTTTCACATCCATACAAAAGTACAGGTTCTGTGTATTACTTCAACACTCTTTTTCTTGTTTCAGTTGATATCTTTTTATTGGTCAGTATGTTTTTCATCTTACAAAAGGCTACCTTTGCAATGGCAATTCTTGTTCTAATCTCTTCAAGGCATCTCCCATCAGATGTTATGATTGTTCCGAGATAACTACTGATTCACTTGCTTAAGAATATGCCCATTTACTCATATATCACATTGTGGTATTTCCTTCTTCCCAGTGACGACCATTATATCTGTGTCTTCTTACTATTCACGTCTGGTTGACTGCCGTTTCCTTTGACTATGAACTGTGCTTCGTGGAGGACTGTTGTTTTGGCATTCTGGAGACGGAATTATGTATAGTGTTTTGTTTTTCACATCTGTCCGAGGTGTTGTGGCGTGAACTGCATGCTCAGAAAATGGCGTAGCTGACTAGAAAACATCTAGAAATGGAACAACATCCAGAAATATCTGTATGCATGGCGGCTGGTTGTGATGCAGAAGTGACCGGTATTTTGCATTGTTTTCCAATGACTGCCGTTTCCATCGATGATGAACTGTATATTCGTAGAAGACTTTTGCGTTGGCATTCTGGCAACAGCATTATGTGCAGTGAAATGTTTTTTTACATCTGTTCGAGGTTGTTTTGTTGCGTAAACTACATTTCGGAGAAAAAAATGGCGTGGCTGGCTAAGAAAACATCTAGAAACGGAACAACATCTAGAAATATCGAGACTTTGTAGGCTAACATCTGGTTGGGATAGTGACTGCCACTTCCATCAAGGATGAACTGCATGTTTCGTAGAGGACTTTTGTGTTGGCATTCTGGCGACGGCATTATGTACAGTGAAAGTTTTTACATCTGTCCGAGGTTGTTTTGTTGCGTGAACTGCATTTCGGAGATAAAATGGCGTGGCTGGCTAGAAAACATCTAGAAACGGAACACCAACATCTAGAAACATCGAGACTTTGTAGGTGAACATCTGGTTGGGAAAGTGACTGCCACTTCCATCAAGGATGAACGGTATGTTTCGTGGAGGACTTTTGTGGTGACATTCTGGTGGCGGCATTATGCACAGTGTGCCTGAGCGGGCTGTTGTTTGTCGAGACTCCTGTCTTTTCCACTTTTCACATGGGGCAGTGAGGAACATTTTATGTGATATTCACTGGCACAGGAACGGAGCATAATGGGGACGACCCGTTGCTGTGATGTTGGAACCGCGACTGAACTGAACTGAACTATTCAATTTTAACTTTAGTTGTTCACTGTGTGCAACAACCGCATCTACTAAATGTTGCAGGTCCTGTTCATTGTCTGCAATAAAGACTGTATCATCTGCATATCTAATGTTATTGATGTATCGTCCCCCATTGTTGATTCCTTCCAAATCTTCTATATTTCTAAAACTATTTTCACTGTACAGGGAAAAAAGGATCTGGAGACATTACACATCCCTGTCTCACACCTCTTTTAATAGGCTGATATTGACCTACATCATTATCAATTCTGATGGCAGCTTGTTGTTTCCAATATATGTTTTTTTACAAGTCTAAGGTCTTTTCCATCAGTTTGTAGATCTTCAAGCATCCTTATCATGTCGACATGACTTTATCGAAAGCCTTTATGTAGTCAATAAAGCAAAGATATATATCTTTGTTTACTTCTATAGAACGTTCGATTACGGTTCTCAGTATATACACAGCATTTACTATACCCTTGCCTTCTAGAAACCCACATTGTTCTCCTATTTCATGTTGTATTTTCTTCCTAACTCTTTGCATGATAATTCTCAGAAAAATCTTCGTGATGTGGCTCATAAACTAATTGTTCGATGTTGATTACATTCCAAGGATTTCTTTCTTAATCCATTTCTGTGAGATTACTTGTACTACTATTATGAAGTTCAGCTAGCACTTCTGTTGCTGTTTCTTGTTTACTTTAAAGTTCTGGTTTTATGCTTTTCAATAGACTCCACACCATTTAATGAAGACTATGGAGAGTTTGATGGTGAAGGTTTAGAGGAATTTACATTACCCGCAGAAGTAGAAGAAAAGAAGGAGGTTGAGAAGAAAGATGGTGAAAGAAAGAAAAAGAAAAGGAGACGGAAAAAGTAAGTTTCACATTACTAACAAATATCTTGTTTATGTAGCTGTTGTTATTTTATGTGAAATTTATGTTTTTTTATTTCTTATAGCATAAGGAACAAAATACGACCAGAAATTTTAGAAACTCAGTTTGGTTTGTTGCATATAAAGGAATCCAATGTTTACTTTATCAATGGTCGTGAAAGATATATACAGATCAAAATGGCCTGTGTTTATGCTATAGGCTTTAAAAATGCTTTGACAAAGTGAAACAAAGTCCAATATAGATAGAATAGGTTTCTGGATAATGAGAAATGTATACTGGGAGTAAGGATCTGCCATCAGATGTGAAGAACTTACTGAATTCAGAGCAATTAACAGAGGAGTTAACCAAGGATGTATTTTCCTACCTGATCTCTTCAACATTTGTGGTGAGACAGTACTCAGAAATATTAAAGATCTTAAGTTGGAGACCACAATATAAATATTCTAAGATAAGCCAATGACAGTTTTAGTAACAGATTCTTAAAGTAGTCTGCAGACTATTTTAAACATTTGGAGAAGAGTGAAAAGAAGAGATTGTTAATAAGTGTTAGCAAAATTGAATGTGTGGTAGTTTTCAAGGAAGCACACATTCCAATGTTTTCTACATATAGTAAGGTATAAACATCAAACAGATCAATTTTTTCAGCATCCAATGGTGGAAGCTGTGACACAGAGATCAAGAAAAGAATCGCCATATTCAAAGATTCTTTCACAAAAATGAACATCTTGAAAAATAGAAATATCAGCAGTACAAAAATCCACTTACTTAAAACTTATGTATTCTTCTGTATGAATGTGAATGCTGGAAATGAGTGTTTCAGTTGTGAAAAAACTGAAAATAGTGGAGAAATTGTAGGTTAAGAAGAATGTAGATAATATGGACAGAAAAGAAAACACACAATGAGGTATTAAGAACTAGAAGTATCACACAGCCACTCATTAAAACCATAAGGAAAAGACATGACATTTGTGGAGCATATTAAGAGAAATGGTGGAATAGAAAAGTTATGTGGGAAAATGCTATGCAAGAGGAACAGACAAGGATGTATGTGGAAAGCATAAACAGCTGGCAACAACAAATAATCATGTATAAAACACCAACTGAATCCAACTATCAGACACCAGAGAGGATTCAAGAGTCATGACTACTGGCATCTGCTCCAGGCCAGGCACCTGATGATGATGATGATGACCCCAGCATTATGTCTGCATATGTCATTCTTTGAAATGGCTGAAGTGTATATTAATTGTTTCATTATATTTACTGGGATCTGTCTGTTTGCCTGTCTGTCTAACTAACTGTCTGTATATGAGTTCCTTTATGACTGCCTGCATTGTCTATCTGTCTGTATAACTGTCTACCTGACTCTCTATCTGTCAAAGCCTCGACTTTTGATACTTGCACTTCTTGACCATAACTAGTACTATAATTCATGATTTACCAAATAAATCATCTTATTCACACTGATTCATTTCTTCTTTTTCTGTTGCCCTTTATCACCATTGGAGCATAGGTCCCAACCAAGCCGTCATCTCCTGCAGCTCGCCTCATGTCCTCCCCATATTATTCACCTCTGTCTCTAAATTCTCTTCTCAGTGTGTTTTAGGTCTTCCTCTAGTGTATCTGTCCTGTGGGTTCCAGTGGAAGGTCTTTCTAGTTATTCTTAAGACAAGGTTCTTTTTTTTTCACACTGACCTTGGCTACCAGGTTGACTCAGCCTATAGTGAGTTAAAAGAAATGTTCTGAGAAGTAAAAGTAGTCGATGTGATATTGGCCCCATTACCCCTCAAGTGCAGATTGGTCTATAACAATATAGGACTAGAACCATATACCCAGTACACTTCAAGGCAAGGAAAGGTGTCGTTTACTTTTTTAAAATAATGGTCTCACATTTCACATTATTTCTTACTCCATAATCAATAAGAGCACTAAAACCAATAGTACAATCTTAAAAGTGAATTCAAGAAATCTACAGTGAGAGCAAAGATAAGAAAATTCAATACCAGGATTTTAATTATTGACATAGCTAGAAAGTACACTCAATTGCAGCTCTCTTGAAATATATTTATATGCCACTACAGTTATCAGTTTAGCAACAGATAAGCCTGGGGGATTCAGAATTTCTTTCTAGCAAATATTCATTGCAGTCTATAAATAAACAGCTGTATCCATGGCACAGAATAAGTTGCTTCTAATATAATTGTAATTCTTCATGGTTCAAACACCTTCCTTTTACTTTCGCATTGATTTTTATATTATTCACAGCAAGTGTTTACATTGTTAGATAGGCTTGGTGCCAGAATACCAGTCTGGCCCATTGTTCTGGTTCATTGTTTTTTGTAGTTGTCTTTGGTAAAGCTCTCAACCTACTTCTCGTTTTTCAGTGATTCATTCATTGGTTTCTGTAGGGGCGCTTAACTGTGTTTGCCCGACGTCTGCTGCAGGTATTTTTGCAAAAGCAGTTCTGATGTGAAGATCTTAACATTGCTTGTCTATGAGGGTTTAAATATATAGACTTTTTCTTTGTTAGAAATAAAAAGAGTGTGTTTTAGCAATTTTAATTGGCAGATATGTGTACATGGTGTGAAATAGCAGAAGCTATGTACACCAAGCTTTTTTAAACATCCCACACAAGGGCCTTGTCCAGAAAACTTTTCCTAACTTAACACTGCAGGGCATACAATTAACATTGGAAAGAAGTGGAAGACAGGATACTCTCTCTCTCTCTTTCTCTCTCTCTCTCTCTCTCTCTCTCTCTCTCTCTCTCTCTCTCTCTCTCTCTCTCTCTCTCTCTCTCTCTCTCTCTCTTTCTCTCTTTCTCTCTCTTTCTCTCTCTCTCTCTCTCTCTCTCTCTCTCTCTCTCTCTCTCTCCCTCCCTATTCCCCCTCCCTCTCTCTCTCTCTCTCTCTCTCTCTCTCTTCTCTCTCTCTCTCTCTCTCTCTCTCTCTCTCTCTCTCTCTCTTTCTCTCATATACACACACATGCACACACACACACACACACTTACAATTCAGCAATGTAAGTGAATTATATATGTTCTTATCTTGGCTTAACTCTTAATACAGAATACCATGTACACTAGTGCTAAGTTAGGCCTGAAAATGAAATATACCACTTCATGTGGTAGAGAGTTCTGGTTTCCTGAATGATTTAAAACACTAAATAATTGGCTAAGGTTAATGTTTACAATCTGTCACAATGGAGATTCAAACACATGACCCTAGGGCTGGCAGTGAAGCTTGCTAACCCCTGTGCTACCACGTACCCACTCTATAATATAGTGATGTATAAAAATAACTATTGGTTGCGTGTATTAAATGTTGAGAAGTGAAATCTGAAAACACGCTTATTTTTCCCCAGTTATGTTTCCTATTTTTATATATTAAACTGTGACAGACAACGTTGGCTGCTGTCACTTAGAGAAAAATATCCACAAAGTCAGATTGATTTATATGTAGTTAATCATGTGAATCATCTCCTGAAGAAACACATTAATCAGATGATTTAACCATCTTTTTGGAGAGCTCTGTCAAAGTACAGTATAAACGAGCAGAAAATTGGAAACTTGTGCCTCACGTTTAATACATGGAAGCTGTTTTAATAAATGATACGTGTAAACAACATAATGACAAAGGCTGAACGTCTGGAAACATTATATAACATTTTAACCCTGTGCCTCCTTTCTCATACTGTTTGTAATCATCTGATATGATCCCCTTCAATATTAAAAATTGTGGAAGGTACGGAAAATGAAACAAATAACGCACTGTCAACATTCAGATGAAATAGTGTACCACAGCAGTCCAGGGTAGTTCATTTCAGATAGTATAGTGTAACGCAGCAGTGAATCAGTTAATATGATTGTTCAAACAAAGACCATAATGTAAGAAGGACCTGCATGCCCAATTCTTAATCCTTTTAAAATAAAGCTTGTTCTTCCAATCGTTAGTTCCCTCTATTTGTCGCTCCCTATCACTCCTCTCACTTGCTCTCCCTCTCTCTCTTTATTTCCATTGCTGAAGATAAAGATAATTCTTCAGGTGTGAAATGTTGGGTCTTCACATATTCTAGGCAATGGTATAATGAGTTACAACTCCTGGGTACATTGGTTATCATAGTATCTATGGTGAATCAAATATCTACTGTTGCCTTTTATTTACAAAGGAATCCATCAAACATACATACTGTCAAATCATGATTACACTTGTAATCTAAAGTGACATATGGCCAAATCAATTAAGGTGAATTAGTAACTTATCTACAGCAATTTAGACAGTATTGATTTGCTTAGCCATGAAGGATTTTTTATAAAATTAGAAAAAGGATGGTATTTTCTCAACTAACCTTTCGCTTTCCAATCCGGGGTTAGTGGATATTGGATGTATAATGGTTGGATGAAGAATGGCTTGCACGATGAATTGGATTAAAGTAAGGAAGCATTGCGCAATTCGTAACCCACACTGTCTCACCTGAGTCCATCAGAATCCAGTGGCAAGATAAGTCAAGACACCTGGAGACGAATATAGGTGCAGTTGATGACTAGGGCACTCTATGTGTCTTGCCATGCTCATTACGTTCCACAGCTCTTTGCAGGTAAACACCATCTTGCCCATAGAGTCATTAATGAATTCTTCTGCACAGTCTGCTGAATCATGTCTTCACATGCTAAGTAGACATACCCTAGTTCACCGATTGGTTTGATGGATAGCCTTCTCAGACAAGGGCAAAAATTTGGGAGGACCCATATATACATTGCACACGTTACGAATCTCTCCACAGTTGAACATTGACAGCAGGTCGATTTGGCAAATTAGGAAAGCTAACTTGAACCTTGCTTAGCTATTAAGCTTATTAGGCAAACAAAATAAATGTTTAAAATTGTTTGAATTTACCTGAATTGTACAAGTCATTAAAAACATTAACCAACTTTTCCAAGTCGGTTATCGTAACAAAACAATATTAGTATAATAGTACCCTGTGTAACAATCACAGTAAATCCTACATTGTGTCTGTTTTTCATTTTCAGGTGGTTAAACATTTGTCTGGTCAACTGTAAATACGATGTAGGTATGTTGCTGGATACAAATGTTTTTGTCATTTAATTTAATACAGAAGAAGAGCCTTTCCAGTAAAATTAGTATGCCATTCTGTTTAGTAATGTATGTATGTGTATACTGCATTCAGTCTCACTTAACAGTAAGATCTTAACAAAATGTGAATTTTAATTTGTAGAAAAATGCAAATGGTGCAGTTTTTATACTTCAGTATCTCCCTCTGGGTATTGGGTTAGAGTTGTTGGCATTGAAATACCTAAAGCTTGTGAGTGACACATGACCAACCAGAACCTGATCTCAGCCAGTCTGTATGTGCTGTTGATCATGACCTGGTTACATACTAATGTGCCTCTCTGTTGATGTAAAGTTCCAGTACTGGTCTGTCAGAGCCTGCTGCCTTCTGGGCTTTGAGAGGAGAAGGAGAGCTCCACAGCACAGTCTCTGCGGAGATATTACTATGGTACCAGAGTCTCGACAGCACCATCACATTGAAAGATGCAAGCTCTTGTCTTAGTCTAGACAACCTGAAAGCTAGTGCATTGATCTTAAGAGTTAAATCTCACAGTCTTAAAGAGGATTCACAACCAACCCACCAACTGCACTTCAGTATTTGAGAAGTCACTCTTAATGTGCTGGTTCAAGGCACTGATTCATATGTTACTTTTATGATGAATATTGAGTGTTTGACTTGTATTTGCAATGTCTTCTTTAATATCAAAAGTGAATGTTTATACCACATGATGTTCAGAAATTAACCCTTTACCGGGCAGACGCTTGTCCATTTTTTAGCCCTGAACGGGCAAGATTTTTTCAGGTTCGGTAAAATTTTGGGTTACGTTAGTAAAAACATCACAAATAAAGTGTTAGTCAACCGATTTTAGTTAAACAACATAATGAAGGGAAAAGCATGCAGATTATGTTACTCATGTGAATGTTGCCGTAATCCGTACATGAACACAAATATTTACAAAATACTACATATTGTTTGTGATTGTTAGTCACCTATACGGCAATTTACAAACGCATTTTCAGAATCATAATCACTTTCTTTAAAGTTCGATTCACGACTGTTAACACAAAGTAACGCTGATCACTGATATCTAGCTCCCATTAATAGTCAACTTCGTGCCCTTCAATGTCACTTAAATTAAACCCAGCGAAATCTCGGCTATCATTTGAAGAATCGTCAAAATCCATTTTGAAATAAAAAGCGTAAAACCCCCCGAAAACTATTTAAAAAATCTGTTTAAATTCAAAGTACTCGCTTGCAACTCTTGCAAATGGCGGCCACGTTGTCACGCTATCAGCGAAACCGAAAGTAGACAATTGGAAACCTTGGAAAGCTGCAAGATCGCGTTTTTACAATGCATAATAGTCACGGATGTGTTGAGGCGGTTTGCCCGTTCGGGGGTAAGGCCGCTCCCGGGCAGTTTGCCCGTTAAAGGGTTAACGGCTTTTCTGTAAAGTAAAGGACTCTTTTACATGCCTGAAGGTGTTTGGGTTATAGTACTCCCTCCATTGTTTTATAGACCAATTAGGACTCAATGAGTGATGTGGTCAGTATTACATCAGCCACCTTTACTTCTCAGAACATTTTCTGGTACCTGTTTTAGGCTAAGAGGGTAGATCAGTTTTTAAAATCTGCCTTGATGGAGATTTGAACACTTGACCACTGGGCAAGAAGGCAAATGTGCTATTGTTGCTCCAAACTATTCTGTAAATGTATGTAAATTACATGGCGTGTGGTGTGTTATGCAAAACCTGATCAGTAAATTTGTAATTCTAACAATGTCCTTATATTGTCGTCATCATCAAGTGACTTGCTGACTGACACTTGCGATATTGCCTCTCCACGACTTGTGATCTCCGCGGCATGTATCAATTTGTGTGACTCCCTTCTGTGACTTGATACAAGACTGACAAGAATTTTCTCTCGCTGTCTTCCCCTATCTCTCTTTCCTTTAATCTTTTGGGTTGTCACATGTTCCTGTTTTTGTCTTCTCATAGTGTGGTCAAAAATGAAAATTGCCTCTTTTTGATGTTTATGATAAGTTGTCTTTGAGACTTAACCAGCCTTAAAATGTCTAGATTAGTCATTTTGCCCGTCCAAGGAATTTTTATAATTCTTCTATAAAACCACATCTCCAAAGCCTCCAGGGATTTTTTTGTTTGCTTGTTTACTAATTGTCTGGGATTCACAGCCATGCTGTATGTTAGAACTGGTTCTAATAACATGCAAGAATTCTTTTTCTAATTTCCAATGACAAGGCCTTATTGCATAACATGTTTTTCATTTCATAGAATGCAATGTTTTTCTTATCCTATTGTTCTTTATCCCTGTAATATACGTTCCATCTGATGTTATCCATGTGCCTAGATATTTGAATGTCTGCAAGTGCTGTAAAATAACAGAATTTACTTTAATCGTGCATTTAGGCATGGTCTGTTTCTTTGACATTGCCATGATTTTGGTCTTCCTGTTTTTCAAGTTAAGGCCCATTTTTCCCCACATTCTATAACCACTGTATCTATCATTTTCTGAAGTTCCTTCTGGCTTGTTGCTGTCAAGACAGTGTCATCAGCGTAATGTAAGTTGGTCTCTGGCATATTTTCTATAGATCTCATATATTTTTCATCCTCATATAGATTTAGGATACATTAGAGTTTTAGAAAATGCTTGTCAGTGATACATCAAGGATGCAAAGACATTGGGAGAGGGAAAAACGATAGTTATATTGAAGCTGAACTAAGCTTTGAATATTCAGCAGTGAAAGTCCAAAACATACCGGGTCTGATATTTTTATTGAAAATTAATAGGAAAATCTGTTTACGTTTAATTTGTTCTTTAACTCTTAAATGACATGATGTTTCAGTGAACAAGTCCTCTTGCAGGAGCCTACTATGAATATGTGAAGTGTAAGGGCCCTCACATTTGTAAGCCTGAATATACGGAGAAATAGGTGGCCCTCTTTCCCTCTCTTGTACAATTTTTTTTTTCAGATGAGAAAATGATCCATTTGCATGTCTTGAGGTGAATTGGGCACTTGGTGCTAGCTCCATATTTGTATAGAGTAACTGACACTCAGTAATAGATGTAGTCAATGTCACACAGGCCACATTTACACTCCAGGACATTTTCCTGGTACACATTTTAGTTGATCTGTGAGTCCATATGGATGTGAGGCATCGACAATGAGCAGACAAGCTGAAAAACATCTAATGGCTGTGGAAATGTGGTTTCTGAAAAATGCAAAGAATACCATGGACAGACAGAAGAACCAATGACCAAGTCCTACAAGAAACTAATGAAAACAATAAACTGATTAGAGAAATTAGACGTAGACAGTCACAATTTTTGATCACGTTATGAGAAGAAATAAATTGGAGAACTTGGTGACAACTTTCAAGATCAAGGGAAGAAAGCAAGGAGAAGACAGAGAAGTAAATATCTAGATGGCTTGACCACGTTGTATGGCCGAAACAAGAACACTGAGTTGATCCACTACTCTGGTGATCGAATGAGATGGCAAAACACGTACCACCCACACTTACCAGCATGGTACATGATGGTGATGTGTCCAGATCAGTTTTTATAACTTTGCTTTGATTGGAATTTAAGCACATAATTATTGGGCTGGCAGACAAGCATTATACAGAATGAAACCCCTTTAACATGTACACAACCAGAGCTGCATAACATACATACCATTGATATCTACCGTGAGAACATGAGCAACATTAATTTCAAGAAACAAATAAGCTTTGTTATTGCACTGGCTTCTTGTGTTGTTTTGCTAATACATTAGATAATTCTTAATTTTTCATTAAGCTGTGAACATTAATAGATCATTTTATGGATTAGCTGTTGTCATTCTCTGCAGTTCACTGTCTGTCTGCCTGTCTCTCTCCTTCTCTCTGTCTCCCCTCTTCCCCCCTTCTTCTCTCCCCCACCCAAACCCCCCACTCCCCGCCCTCTTTCATTCTTTAGGTCTAATTTAAACATTCTTGGCCAAACACTATATTCCTCTGGTTTGTCAGACTCTCCTGACATGCCTGCTTGTAATTTTTTTTTTTTTTTTCGGTGCTGTTTCCCCAAGCTGAAAATGTCACTGAAAGGGATATTACATGGAACACAATGATCATGCGATACTCCATTCCAAAATGACCTTCTTGAAATACTTATTTTGCCCAGCCAGTAGTCCAATACTTTTTTAACAGACCTTGTATGCAGATTATGGTCTCTTTGTTTCTTAACAGTGTATTTTTATGACAACAGCACCAGGTTCAACTTAGTCTAATCAACCACTTCTGAAACTACATAGGAACTGATCTTTTTAATAGATGATATTATTATCGAATAACAGTATACATCACAAAATTGATTTTTTTTTTTTTTTCAGTGCGCCGAACTGCCAGAAAATTTGGTTTCAAAGAAGTATCAGATGATGATGACTGGACTCTTTACTGGACTGACTTTTCAGTTGCTTTGGAGCGGGTCATGGACATGAAAAAGTACCAGGTTTGTTCATTTATTAACCCTTTAAAGGGCAGACACTTGTCCGTTTTGTAGCCCTGAACGGGCAAGATGTTTTCAGGTTCGGTAAAATTTCTGGTCGTGTTAGTAAAAACATCACAAATAAGGTGTTAGTCAACCGATTTTAGTTAAATAAACAACACAATGAAGGGAAAAGCATGCAGAATATGTTACTCATGTGATTGTTGTCGGTAATCCATATATGAACACAAATATTTACGAAATACGGCATGTTGTTTGTGATTTTCCGTCATCTATACGGCAATTTACAAACACATTTTCAGAATCATAATCACTTTCTTTAAAGTCCGACTCAGACTGCTAATGCAAAGTAACGCTTTGCACTGATATCTAGCTCCGATTAATAGTCAACTTCGTACCCTTTAATGTCATTTAAATTTAACCTAGCGAAATCTCGGCTATCACTTGAAGAATCGCCGAAATCCATTTTGAAAAACTGTACTAATTTCTCTTTGTCTTCTCAAGGTTTCCATCCCCTGCCTGGAGGCAAAAAAATTAAGTTAACCTGCAAAAAACTTCCAAGTCATGATGACTATAAAGCAGGCAGGTCCACCCTCTGAAGGTGACAACACTAACCAGGAGGCAGATGCGACTGAGGAAGTTTATGAAAATTGTTGCAGCAGCAGCTCGGATGAAGACAGCAATGTCGGGGATGTTGAAGAGTCATTTGAGACAATTGATAATGCACCAGAGCTAACATTTGTTGATGATGAGACCCCTCTGTTGGTTCAGCCAGCTGAGGAAATAGGAGAAGCAGATGACATAGAAAATGAAACAAGTATGTGCTAAATCAGTATCATAATTAGCATTATTATTGTTCTTCTTTCTATAACTTTAGTAAAATTTTGGAAAAAGTTTTTTTAACCTAATCCCCATTAGGGGCATTTATATTTAAACCTTGCAAAATTTTAAAATTTTAAAACAAATTTTGGGACAAATTTTTCAAAGCAATTAAATTGTTTTAAAAATTTTTTTTAAATAAATGTCAAGTTTTTAAAAAGAAAAATATTGGGAAGGGGGAACAGAGGAATCAGAATGTCTGCCTCACACATAATAGGACATGTGTTCAATCCTCATTAAGGCTTGGGTTTTTAATAAATCCTAACCTGTACACATGGCCTCTGGCTGTACACTAGGCGGTAACTGGTTGAGCAAGCAATCTTCATGTCTGTGACTACACTAGGTGGTAACTGAGCAAGCAATCTTTATATCTCTGACAGTACACTAGGCGATAACTGCTAGAGCAAGCAGCCTTATTTCTCTGATTGTACACTAGGGGGGTATCTCTGCGCAAACAACCTTTATTTATCTGATTGTACACTAGGTGGTATCTGTGAGCGAGCAACTTTTTTTTATCTGATTGTACACTAGGTGGTATCTCTGCGCAAAAAACCCTTTTATTTTCGACTTACACTACGTGGTAGCTGTGAGCAAAAAACCCCTTTATTTCTCTAAATTGTACACTAGGTGATAACAGTGAGCAAGCAACCTTTATTTTTTCTGATTGTGCACTAGGTGGTATCTCTGGCAAACAACCTTTATTTCTCTGATGTAAAACTGCGTGGTAAGTGAGCAAGAACCTTATTTCTTTGGGGAACTAGGTGGTATCTCTGCGCAAACAACCTTTTTTTTCTCTGTTTGTACACTACGTGGTAGCTTTGAGAAAAAATTTATTTCTCGATGTACAGTAGGTGATAACAGGAGCAAGCAACCTTATTTATCTGATTGTGCACTAGGTGGATCTCTGTGCAAAAAATTTTATTTCTCTGATTGTACCTACGTTAGCTGTGAGCGAGCGACATTTTTTTCTGATTGTACACTATGTGGTAACTGTGAGCAAGCAACCTTTCTTTCTCTGATTGTAACTAGGTGGTAAATGAGCGAGCAACATTTATTTATCTAATTGTACACTAGTGGGGTTGAAAGTATGGAGCCGTGATTCTAAAATGGCTGATAGGGCCTATTTTGGCTCGAAATTTTCTTTGACAATGTGGGAAAAGAATGCTTGAGGAGGAGGATCTCCTGCAGTGTTTTTTCTGTCCAGCCTTTTCTTCACAGCTCTTGCAGTCCTGGTTGCTTAAAAGTTACTGCACCCTTTTGTAATGATGTACACCACGAATTACGGTCTTTAGCAGCAGTCTCCCGGTGTCAAGATGAATTCCAAAGCTTTAAGTGAGATTTTCAGGTGTCTTTAAAGCGTTTCCTCTGGCCACCTTGGGAGCGTTTCCCACAACGCAGCTCGCTGAAAAAAAAAATTGTTTAGGGACCCTGTGATCTGGCATAGGATTTAAGTGACCACCCCAGCGAATTGTTTTTTCATTAGTAGAGTGTGCATACTGGACATGGACGCTCTTTCTAGAACTTCAGTATCGGGATCTTGTCTTGCCATTTAATCTTCAATAGCTTCCTAAGGCAGACTGTGTGGAAGTGGTTTAATTTCTTAGCATGTCGCTGATAAACAGTTCATACACAAGGTGGTAACTGTGAGCAAGCAACCTTTATTTCTCTGATTGTACACTAGGGGGTTAACTGAGCGAGCAACCTTTATTTCTCTGATTGTACACTAGGTGGTAACTGAGCGAGAAACCCTTTTTTTTCTCATATGTACACTAGGTGGAAATTTTGAGTGAACAACCTTTATTTCTCTGATTGTACACTAGGTGGTAAGTGTGGTGAACAACCTTTATTTCTCTGATTGTACACAAGGTGGCATCTGCAAGAGCAAGCAAGCTTTAAATCTGTGACTTCACTAAGTGGCAGCTGTTGTAGTACAGTGGCTGTCAGAGTCCGACAGTGGACAGCGATGCAGGGACATCGTTACGACCGCCAGGCGACTTAGCTCCCAGTAAGGGATGCAACCACTTCGTTGCGCCGGCAGGCGAATGAGTTACCGGCCTGCGAGATCGCTGGCTGACCAGCGGTCAGGCCGCCAACGCAAGACGCACGACTGCCACGTGACGCCACGTCAGGCAGGAGGCAAGTGGCCTACCAGGTCCAGACAGCTCTGGGGACACGGAACAGGACGGACGTGTGAGAAAGGCATTGTGTGGTTTCTGTATTGAAAGGCAAGTGTCTGGACATCTTGCGAGTCAGACTTGTGACTGTATTGTGGATGTAAGTTGTAAAGTCTTCATTATATATATTTGTGATCATCGTTCTGTATTTGATATGTTAATAAATCCACCCAACGATGTATCGTTGAGTCTTACGTCAAATCACGTTGTATTTGTACTGTCTCACACTAGTTAGGAAAGTGAGCCAAGTTTAAGACCCTGACATGTGTGAACGTGGAGGGCTCGTCCAGCTTTAAATTAGTTAGTTATTTGAACGTGAATAGCTTGTCCTTGTTGAACATTGAATTTAATTAGACTTAGATTTAAACTTAAATGTGATCATGGAAGGCTCATTTTGATTGTTACTACATTATTTAAACATGTGTAAGACCATTTGTAAACGTACAATGCATACATTTTGTTTGATCCTGTGAAACTTGTCACCGTTTTGACCTTGTCGACATCGTGATCTTGTCGCCATTTTGACCTTGTCGCCATCTTGTAAACTTGATGTCTATGTCCTTACTGAATGTCATCTTGATGTAAGTGATGTGTCATCAATGTTGTAGAGTGTTAAGATACTTGTAGATTGTCTTTGTGAATTGAGTTTGTGGAACGCGAAAAGTGTTTGGAAAGAAAGTACGTGTATTGTAAAAAAAACTGTTGACGGACAAACTTACGACATACAATTATACTCAACGCCATACAAACCTAATCAACACTTAGTGACAAGCAGGCACACACCAACAAATAGACGCTAATTTATCTTCTTCCAAAATAAAAAGCAGGTTTTTCCGTACCATCCGAAACCTTGCCGTAGAGGTCATTTGCGATTCGAAGTAACGACCCTACAGTTCCTAGCCCGATTTTCCAACCGTTCTTCACCGCATCCAGGGCACTTGAGTATACTTTTTCCTTTTCGTATACTATAAAAATGCATTTTTAGGCACATATCGTCCAGATAAACAAATTGTAAACTGTTGATTACTAACCACTTATAACATATTTTGTGTGGCTGGTATTTCATTGACATTTTTTCCATCATGTCTTCATTATTTGATTTTCATCGATATGGGCA
Source organism: Cepaea nemoralis (assembly GCA_014155875.1). NCBI lineage: Eukaryota > Metazoa > Mollusca > Gastropoda > Stylommatophora > Helicidae > Cepaea > Cepaea nemoralis. The sequence continues at coordinate 19,047 of JACEFZ010009222.1, read as the reverse complement.
TACCAATTACGTTACATGGTGATGAGCTCACTAAGTGGAGTGAGGAGAAATACGCTGAATACCTACTAGTTCAGGAAAAAGCTACCGAGCGCGATGAAAGAGCAGCAGAACGCGAAGAAAAAGCAGCTGAAAGAGCTCTTAAACAGGCAGAAGCAGAAAGAACTGCAAAGCAATTAGAGGCAGAAACAGCCTTAAAGCAAGCAGAATTGACCGAAAAGACAAAGCAAGCTGAGATAGATAGTGAGTTGAAAAAGGCAGAAATAGCAGCTCAGAGTAAAAGAGAAGAACTGGAGTTACAGTTAAAGATGAAACAACTTGACACTGAGACTGCGATTAACAAAGAGTATAAGAATTCTGAAAGACTGGAGAAAGAAAACCAGTATAAGAAATATCAAGGTATTGTACGTAATTATACCTCGGGTGACTGCATCGCAGCCTTTACCCAAAATTTTGAAACTTTAATGGAACATTATCAAGTTCCACTGTCTGAATGGAATATTGTGTACATGAGGAGTTTGTCAGGGGGAACCTCTTAAAGTTATTGAAACCATCCCCCAAAGACCTCAGAAAAGATTACCATTATCTGAAATCTAAGATTATGGCACATTTTATGTTAGATGAGCCGGTTACAGAGAACAGTTCAGTAAATTGAGCCCAAAACCGACTCAAACGTTCTCTGACTACCTCTGCTTAGTCCGAGATATGTTCACCAAATGGACTCAGCAGCCAAATTGAGAAAAGTTATGAGAGATTGGAAGATCTAATCATTAGAGACAAAATTGTGTCATCTATTCCTTCAGCCTTTGCAAAATTTTTGTTAGAGAATGAATGCTCTAGTGTGGATGAGATTGAAAAGACGTGGGTCGGCTTACTACACAGCCAAAAACATGCTTTGCTACTGAAGATACTAACATTAACTTTGTAGCAGCGGCTAATTATGATAAACAAACCTATAGTAGGCAGAAATTTCGTAAGCCTACCTCTGAGAAATTTTATCATTGCATTCATTGTAATAAGTCTCATCATCCGAATGAGATGTGTGATAAAAACCCTGAGTATGAGACGTACTTACAACACAAGGTAAAATCAACGAAATCAGGAACGTGAAACTTTCAAGAGTGCGACTAAATGTTTTCTCTGTAAGGCGTTCGGACACCATCGGAATACTTGTAAGGGCAGGCAGATGATAAAAAAAGCAGGTGCCGCCTTGGATGACAATTCCACTTCTGAAGAAGAAGAGCCAGAGAAACATCCTGTGAACTCAGCACAGGAGTTTGACATATTCAACCCAAACAAATGCTCTGTTTGTAACACCTTCTATGAAGATGGTACTTTAACATGCGGTCATACCATCCCTACTGCCAATGAAGAAGCTAATTTGGTAGTAGACTCAAAAGGCAAAATAATCATCCATCACGGATATGTAAATGGCGAACCGGCTACAGTCCTTCGCGATACGGGCAGTTCAATCATTGGCCTGAAAAGAACGTTCATATTGCCTACAGATTACACAGGCAGGCACATAACATGTAGAACATTCTCAGGCAATATTGAAAGATACCCATTAGCATGTGGCATATATTGATACACCTTTCCTCACTGGGAAAGTAAAGTGCGCTGCACTAACCAGTCCAGTTGTGATATAATTATTGGTAATTTACCTGAGGTAAATGATAAACCTCATGACATAACATCTTCATGTAATGATGATACCATAACATCACCATCAAATGTCATCATGAAAAATGTCACACCACCTATTGATGTTAATGTAGCTAATGTAGCACTAAGTTCTCATGACACCATTGAAACCTATTGTTCCATCATCATCATCTGATATCATTGAGTGTGTGAACGCAGTAACAAGAGCTACTGCTAGAGTGCAAGATGAAGTAAATCAAACTGAGGCGATACAATTGATCAGCCCAGTTTCACAACCTACTAACACCATGAAGGAAGCATTTGTAACAGCCCAAAAAGCTGATCCTTCATTGTCAAAATACTTTGACCTGATCGGCCGAAAGCCAAAAGTAACCAAAAATGCAAAATGGCATTTTGCTTTGAAAAATAACATACTCACTAGGTATTACACCAGAGGTGAAAATACCACAGAGCAAACTGTTTTGCCAACTAGTTATCGCAAACAAGCCTTACATCTTGCAACACGATATACCTCTTGCAGGACATATGGCATACGTTAAGACCAGATCAAGGTTATTGACACAATTTCACTGGCCAAACTTTTGCAATGACATCAAAGAATCATTGCAGAAGTTGTGACACCTGCCAGAAATTGATTAAAAAAGGTAAACACCCACAGGCAAAGTTACAAGTCACCGGACTTAGCCAGTCGACCTTCTTGAAAAGCTATCGGTTGACATAGTGGGCCCTCTCAGTCATACAACAACTAGAGGGAATAAATTTATTCTAACTTTGATTGATCAATGTAGTCGCTGGCCAGAAGCTATTCCGTTAAAGAACATAACTGCCAATGAAATAATGGAAGTGTTCTTCCATATTTTTTCTAGGAAGGGTTTCCAGATACTATCCAATCTGATAGGGGCACTCATTTATTGCCGCATCCACCCAAGCTTTCACCAAAATGCTGGGAGTTAAGCAGTGTTTCAATTCCCCCTACCATCCTCACAGTAGCGGAGTAATAGAGAATTTTAACGGGGATCTTAAGCACATGCTTGCAAAAGTGACGCAAGAACACCCCAACAACTGGGATGTATATCTACCAGCTATTCTTTTTGCTTATCGCGAGGTCCCACATGCTAGTACCGGTTTCTCTCCTTTTGAACTTATCTATGGTGCCAAACCACGGGGCCCCATTGACCATTTACCACCAAATGTTAACTGACTCTACACCAGTACTTAAACCCATATCATCATACTTATATGTGACATCATTGCGTGAAAGAATCATCAAATCTTGTGTTATTGCAAAGAATGCACTAAAACTATCTGGTGCTACTTATAGACAGTATGCTGACAAAGGTAACAGGACAATAACATTGACACCTGGACAGGACGTTCTTCTTCTGCTACCTAGTGACAGACACCTTCTGACTGATTCTTGGCAGGGGACCTTTTAAAGTGACAAGACAGATTTCACCTGTAGACTACGAGATCCTTATAAAAAACAAACACAAAATATTTCACATAAATATGCTAAGACTTACTACAACAGAAACGACGCACAAGACGATACAACAGCTTGTACAGTGATATAGATCACGAAGACGACGATGCTAGTGACGAAGTCCAACACCTGCATTAGACACGACAGACTGCTTGAGGGAGATCAAAATCAATCCAAATTTAACTCAAGCAGACACAGACAGTTGCAAACAACTTATACAACAGTACAACACCATCTTCTCCAACAACCCAGGACAAACAGAATTAATACAGCATCACATCGCACTACATCAAACGCACCCATGTAGATGCAGACCATACACCATCCCATTACATTACAAGAACAGTTACATCAAGAATCATCAACTTAGAGAAAAAAGACATCAATAAGACGATCCCAATCAGACTATTCATCTCCCATGGTCATAGTACGCAAAAGGACAATACCATAAGACTGTGCATCGACTACCGAAAACTGAATAAAATAACTGTTCTAGATCTTGAGCATATGGCAAACACTGACGATCTTCTGACAGAACTGACAGACGCTAGGTTCTTCACGACTGTAGACATGGTTAAAGGTTATTGGCAGATTGCTGTAGACGAACAGAGCAGACATCTGACAGCTTTCGCCTCACCTGGGGACTGTACGAATGGTGCAAACTTCCATTTGGGCTAGTTAACGCCCCAGCCACATTCGTACGTATGACACGACTTCTGCTAAGAGACATTCCTAACATAATCTGCTATATTGACGACATATGCATTCACACACAGACAATGACGGAACACATTAAGACATTAGACCAAACATTTGAACGGATCAGACAGCACGGACTGACAGTGAAGCCGGCAAAAGTAGACATAGCCTACCAGGAAATATCATTCTTGGGTTACAAAATATCCAATGGCTTTGTCACGGACAGACGATAAAATTGTGTCCAAGATACTAAAACTCTCACTTCCGACTACTAAGAAACAAGTCAGAAGTTTGCTAGGCCTAATCAATTACTATAGGCAATTTATTCTCGATTTTTCGGAACTGACCGAGGTATTTACTAATTTACTAACAAAGGATAAACCTGAGAAAATTGTACACGATGAATGCCTAAAAATCGCATTTCATAAAGTGCTAGCATGTTTTTCCGATAAGAATAAACAAAATCTTATCCTTAAATTGCCCGATATCCGTTTACCTTTCAGATTACGCACAGATGCTAGCTCCGTCGCGATTGGAGCAGTCCTGTTGCAGGAGTATAACAACATCCTCCACCCAGTTTATTTTGTATCCCGGAAGCTGAAAGCCCGAGAGCGGGCATGGTCCATTCCTCAACTAGAAGCCCTAGCTCTGGTAGTAGGGATCACCAAATTATCTAGATTTCTTCTAGGACGCCATTTCATCGTAGAATCGGACAGCAGCCCCTTACGATGGATGAATTCAGGTGTGCCATCGAATCATATGATTGCACGCTGGTCTTTGAAACTTCAAGATTATAGCTTTGAGGTTCGACATATCCCAGGCAGAACCAATTCAATTGCCGATCTTTTGTCACGTTGGTCCGACCGACCCAGTGAGCACCAATGGCTGAGTGCGGTATAATAGAAATACACTCAGACCGACACAGCCATTTAGCAGTGAATAGTGTTATTTCATTCACAAAAAGCTGTGTAATGTCTACAATATTGTGATAGGGATTACTCCCATTATATATAGTGTTCTTATTTTACTAGTTCATGTAGTGATTGTCGTGTATAAATGTGTAGTATGTGGTAGAAAGTGAACTTTATTAACTGTATATATTACGTACAAGAACAGTGTCACGTTCGCACTTACCTGAAGCGAATTATCCAACTTGAGAGTGACAACTTCGTGTTGATTCTTCCAGGAACATTTTAATGACGAGTGTGAAAGTAAAACTGAACAGTGACGACTTTTCTACACCTTTGCAGTGAACCGAAATCTTTAGTGTTCGACTGAAACAGCTAACACATGAACATTCGATCGTAATCCAGAAGATTGTGTACCAAAATCCACCACGAACTTTGAGAACATTGTTCCTTCTCTAAACTACATCAAACCGGAACAGGTGTGTTCTACATTCTTATCCAACAGCTGATTGTACAGCTCGTGTGTACTTCCGGATTAATTATAAATTTAGAACAAAAATAGCAGACAACATTGAAAATGTTAAAAAGTTTTGACGATTTTAAAATATTTAGGATTCTATAAAATTGAATACACGGATTGTGTGTTTATTTATTTCTCTAATGTAATCTTAGAATCATATCTTGATTAACGTATTCATAATACCGATTTTTTTTTCATTAATATGAAGAAACGTCAAGCAATGACACTAAGAATTTAAATAGTTATTGTAAATTATTGTGTTTCACTAATGTTAAAATTATTTCCCTTTCATTTTGTTGTTATTACATTTTCACACAAAGGGCCATAATTTGAAATGTATATGCTAATGTGTTGTGTGTAATATAACATGTTGTTGTTAAAGTGTTGACACCACAGGCAGGCATCTACTGGGCATGGCAAAGGGTTGCCAACATTGTATACCAACACAATAACTCCTGGCCAAGTAGGGACAGGGTTTGAGTGTTTTATACGACTTATATAAAGTCGTATTTCAGTCTCGCGAGATGGTTTTTGTTCAAGAAACCATATTATTATTTTTTTCAAATTGCGTTGACGTAGATGCGTGAAGCTGGTGCTACTGATCCGACTGGGTGATAATACGATTGAGGTAACCAGCCATCGAGAGGGTGAAGCCTGATATGTGTTAACATGAAGCACCTCATGTCTTTGTACCCAACTCCCAGTTCTTATATATTTCTATGGCATGTGTGTATTTTGATAACGTTTTGTATAACAATGGAAAGGTAGACTCTGACAAGGGTATACTATTAACCCAACAGGTACAGACATAGCATGAAAGACGACATCTTTCATGGAGTTACCGGGGGAGCGTGTCAGAGTCCGACAGTGGACAGCGATGCAGGGACATCGTTACGACCGCCAGGCGACTTAGCTCCCAGTAAGGGATGCAACCACTTCGTTGCGCCGGCAGGCGAATGAGTTACCGGCCTGCGAGATCGCTGGCTGACCAGCGGTCAGGCCGCCAACGCAAGACGCACGACTGCCACGTGACGCCACGTCAGGCAGGAGGCAAGTGGCCTACCAGGTCCAGACAGCTCTGGGGACACGGAACAGGACGGACGTGTGAGAAAGGCATTGTGTGGTTTCTGTATTGAAAGGCGAGTGTCTGGACATCTTGCGAGTCAGACTTGTGACTGTATTGTGGATGTAAGTTGTAAAGTCTTCATTATATATATTTGTGATCATCGTTCTGTATTTGATATGTTAATAAATCCACCCAACGATGTATCGTTGAGTCTTACGTCAAATCACGTTGTATTTGTACTGTCTCACACTAGTTAGGAAAGCGAGCCAAGTTTAAGACCCTGACAGGCTAGCACACTTGCCTGCCAACCTGGTAGTCATGGGTTCGAATTCAAATTGAGGCAGAGTTGTTAAAACTTGACCAGGGTTTCTAGCCTAAATTGAGTACCTGGCAATGTCTTGAGAAGTAAAGGTGGCCAGCGTTATATTGACCACATTACCTCGAGAGTGCAATTGGTCTATAAAATATGGGGTTATCGTTATATACCAGATACGCCTCAAGGCATTTAAAACAGTTACTGTTTACAACCAGGGGCAAGTGCTTGAGCAAGCTGTCTTTTTTTTCTTTGTCCTGAAAAAACTCTTCCGGCACACGCCATCATTGACACAGACGCCATAATTAAAATAAAAACAAAATTCTTATTATCTCATCACACAGTTACCTACTTGCAGTTTAATTAATTCCATTTATTCTGCACCATCAAATTCACCATACATTTGTTGGTTACTCCATACATGAGATATTTGCATACATGACATACATTGCTTAACTCCATGCATAAACTACTGATCATGAGTGATCAGCTATTGTCTGTGTGTATCAATCAACACGCCGGCTCCGTGGCGAAGGGGTTATGGACACAGTTCATAATTCCGCATACCCGCGATCGAAACACAGCTGCGGGCGATTTGGCAGCAGACCGCCTTGCACTGGTTTTTTTACGACATGGTATGGGTGCCAGTCATGCAGAACACAATGGTAAACTAGTGAACTGAAACTTGCCAAGAGATCACAACAGTAAAAAAATGCTGATGTTGACTGTGATATCCTGTAAAGGATATGCAGCTTTAAACAGGTCAATCAACATACGGTATGTGATTATATCTTTTACATTTGGTCTGAGCATACTAACAAATCTGGCTAGGTATTTGAACACACAGAATAGTGTATGTTGCATCTTTGAAAGTCATGCTCGCATGATTTATTTTTAATCATGGTTATTGTTTCTTGAAGGATTTTTTCATTGTTTTTCTGTCTGTCCATGGTATTCTTTGCATTTTCCTCAGAAACCACATTTCCATAGCCATCAGATGTTTTTCAGCTTGACTGCTCATTGTCCAAGTTTCACATCCATACAAAAGTACAGGTTCTGTGTATTACTTCAACACTCTTTTTCTTGTTTCAGTTGATATCTTTTTATTGGTCAGTATGTTTTTCATCTTACAAAAGGCTACCTTTGCAATGGCAATTCTTGTTCTAATCTCTTCAAGGCATCTCCCATCAGATGTTATGATTGTTCCGAGATAACTACTGATTCACTTGCTTAAGAATATGCCCATTTACTCATATATCACATTGTGGTATTTCCTTCTTCCCAGTGACGACCATTATATCTGTGTCTTCTTACTATTCAATTCTGGTTGACTGCCCTTTCCTTTGACTATGAACTGTGTTTCGTGGAGGACTGTTGTTTTGGCATTCTGGAGACGGAATTATGTATAGTGTTTTGTTTTTCACATCTGTCCGAGGTGTTGTGGCGTGAACTGCATGCTCAGAAAATGGCGTAGCTGACTAGAAAACATCTAGAAATGGAACAACAACATCCAGAAATATCTGCATGCATGGCGGCTGGTTGTGACGCAGAAGTGACCGGTATTTTGCATTGTTTTCCAATGACTGCCGTTTCCATCGATGATGAACTGTATATTCGTAGAAGACTTTTGCATTATGTGCAGTGAAATGTTTTTTTACATCTGTTCGAGGTTGTTTTGTTGCGTAAACTACATTTCGGAGAAAAAAATGGCGTGGCTGGCAAGAAAACATCTAGAAACGGAACAACATTTAGAAATATCGAGACTTTGTAGGCTAACATCTGGTTGGGATAGTGACTGCCACTTCCATCGTGGATGAACTGCATATTTCGTAGTGGACTTTTGTGTTGGCATTCTGGCGATGGCATTATGTACAGTGAAAAGTTTTACATCTGTCCGAGGTTGTTTTGTTGCGTGAACTGCATTTCTGAGATAAAATGGCGTGGCAGGCTAGAAAACATCTAGAAATGGAACACCAAGATCTAGAAACATCGAGACTTTGTAGGTGAACATCTGGTTGGGAAAGTGACTGCCACTTCCATCAAGGATGAACGGTATGTTTCGTGGAGGACTTTTGTGGTGACATTCTGGTGGCGGCATTATGCACAGTGTGCCTGAGAGGGCTGTTATTTGTCGAGACTCCTGTCTTTTCCATTTTCACATGGGGCAGTGAGGAACATTTTATGTGATATTCACTGGCACGGGAACGGAGCATAATGGGGATGACCCGTTGCTGTGATGTTGGAACCCGGCGACGAACTGAACTGAACTATTCAATTTAACTTTAGTTGTTCACTGTGTGCAACAACCGCATCTACTAAATGTTGCAGAGGTCCTGTTCATTGTCTGCAATAAAGACTGTATCATCTGCATATCTAATGTTATTGATGTATCGTCCCCCATTGTTGATTCCTTCCAAATCTTCTATATTTCTAAAACTATTTTCACTGTACAGGGAAAAAAGGATCTGGAGACATTACACATCCCTGTCTCACACCTCTTTTAATAGGCTGATATTGACCTACATCATTATCAATTCTGATGGCAGCTTGTTGTTTCCAATATATGTTTTTTTACAAGTCTAAGGTCTTTTCCATCAGTTTGTAGATCTTCAAGCATCCTTATCATGTCGACATGACTTTATCGAAAGCCTTTGTGTAGTCAATAAAGCAAAGATATATATCTTTGTTTACTTCTATAGAAAGTTCAATTACTGTTCTCAGCTTATACACAGCATTTACTATACCCTTGCCTTCTAGAAACCCACATTGTTCTCCTATTTCATGTTGTATTTTCTTCCTAACTCTTTGCATGATAATTCTCAGAAAAATCTTCGTGATGTGGCTCATAAACTAATTGTTCGATGTTGATTACATTCCAAGGATTTCTTTCTTAATCCATTTCTGTGAGATTACTTGTACTACTATTATGAAGTTCAGCTAGCACTTCTGTTGCTGTTTCTTGTTTACTTTAAAGTTCTGGTTTTATGCTTTTCAATAGACTCCACACCATTTAATGAAGACTATGGAGAGTTTGATGGTGAAGGTTTAGAGGAATTTACATTACCCGCAGAGTAGAAGAAAAGAAGGAGGTTGAGAAGAAAGATGGTGAAAGAAAGAAAAAGAAAAGGAGACGGAAAAAGTAAGTTTCACATTACTAACAAATATCTTGTTTATGTAGTTGTTGTTATTTATGTGAAATTTATGTTTTTATTTCTTATAGCATAAGGAACAAAATACGACCAGAAATTTTAGAAACTCAGTTTGGTTTGTTGCATATAAAGGAATCCAATGTTTACTTTATCAATGGTCGTGAAAGATGTATACAGATCAAAATGGCCTGTGTTTATGCTATAGGCTTTAAAAATGCTTTGACAAAGTGAAACAAAGTCCAATATAGATAGAATAGGTTTCTGGATAATGAGAAATGTATACTGGGAGTAAGGATCTGCCATCAGATGTGAAGAACTTACTGAATTCAGAGCAATTAACAGAGGAGTTAACCAAGGATGTATTTTCCTACCTGATCTCTTCAACATTTGTGGTGAGACAGTACTCAGAAATATTAAAGATCTTAAGTTGGAGACCACAATATAAATATTCTAAGATAAGCCAATGACAGTTTTAGTAACAGATTCTTAAAGTAGTCTGCAGACTATTTTAAACATTTGGAGAAGAGTGAAAAGAAGAGATTGTTAATAGTGTTAGCAAAATTGAATGTGTGGTAGTTTTCAAGGAAGCACACATTCCAATGTTTTCTACATATAGTAAGGTATAAACATCAAACAGATCAATTTTTTCAGCATCCAATGGCGGAAGCTGTGACACAGAGATCAAGAAAAGAATCGCCATATTCAAAGATTCTTTCACAAAAATGAACATCTTGAAAAATAGAAATATCAGCAGTACAAAAAATCCACTTACTTAAAACTTATGTATTCTTCTGTATGAATGTGAATGCTGGAAATGAGTGTTTCAGTTGTGAAAAAAACTGAAAATAGTGGAGAAATTGTAGGTTAAGAAGAATGTAGATAATATGGACAGAAAAGAAAACACACAATGAGGTATTAAGAACTAGAAGTGTCACACAGGCCACTCATTAAAACCATAAGGAAAGACATGACATTTGTGGAGCATATTAAGAGAAATGGTGGAATAGAAAAGTTATGTGGGAAAATGCTATGCAAGAGCAACAGACAAGGATGTATGTGGAAAGCATAAACAGCTGGCAACAACAAATAATCATGTATAAAACACCAACTGAATCCAACTATCAGACACCAGAGAGGATTCAAGAGTCATGACTACTGACATCTGCTCCAGGCCAGGCACCTGATGATGATGATGACCACAGCATTATGTCTGCATACGTCATTCTTTGAAATGGCTGAAGTGTATATTAATTGTTTCATTATATTTACTGGGATCTGTCTGTTTGCCTGTCTGTCTAACTAACTGTCTGTATATGAGTTCCTTTATGACTGCCTGCATTGTCTATCTGTCTGTATAACTGTCTACCTGACTCTCTATCTGTCAAAGCCTCGACTTTTGATACTTGCACTTCTTGACCATAACTAGTACTATAATTCATGATTTACCAAATAAATCATCTTATTCACACTGATTCATTTCTTCTTTTTCTGTTGCCCTTTATCACCATTGGAGCATAGGTCCCAACCAAGCCGTCATCTCCTGCAGCTCGCCTCATGTCCTCCCCATATTAGTAATCTCTGTCTCTAAATTCTCTTCTCAGTGTGTTTTAGGTCTTCCTCTAGTGTATCTGTCCTGTGGGTTCCAGTGGAAGGTCTTTCTAGTTATTCTTAGACAAGGTTCTTTTTTTTTCACACTGACCTTGGCTACTAGGTTGACTCAGCCTATAGTGAGTTAAAAGAAATGTTCTGAGAAGTAAAAGTAGTCGATGTGATATTGGCCCCATTACCCCTCAAGTGCAGATTGGTCTATAAAATATAGGACTAGAACCATATACCCAGTACACTTCAAGGCAAGGAAAGGTGTCGTTTACTTTTTAAAATAATGGTCTCACATTTCACATTATTTCTTACTCCATAATCAATAAGAGCACTAAAACCAATAGTACAATCTTAAAAGTGAATTCAAGAAATCTACAGTGAGAGCAAAGATAAGAAAATTCAATACCAGGATTTTAATTATTGACATAGCTAGAAAGTACACTCAATTGCAGCTCTCTTGAAATATATTTATATGCACTACAGTTATCAGTTTAGCAACAGATAAGCCTGGGGGATTCAGAATTTCTTTCTAGCAAATATTCATTGCAGTCTATAAATAAACAGCTGTATCCATGGCACAGAATAAGTTGCTTCTAATATAATTGTAATTCTTCATGGTTCAAACACCTTCCTTTTACTTTCGCATTGATTTCTATATTATTCACAGCAAGTGTTTACATTGTTAGATAGGCTTGGTGCCAGAATACCAGTCTGGGCCCATTGTTCTGGTTTCTGTAGGGGCGCTTAACTGTGTTTGCCCGACGTCTGCTGCAGGTATTTTCGCAAAAGCAGTTCTGAAGTGAAGATCTTAACATTGCTTGTCTATGAGGGTTTAAATATATAGACTTTTTCTTTGTTAGAAATAAAAAGAGTGTGTTTTAGCAATTTTAATTGGCAGATATGTGTACATGGTGTGAAATAGCAGAAGCTATGTACACCAACCTTTTAAACATCCCACACAAGGGCCTTGTCCAGAAAACTTTTCCTAACTTAACACTGCAGGGCATACAATTAACATTGGAAAGAAGTGGAAGACAGGATACTCTCTCTCTCTCTCTCTCTCTCTCTCTCTCTCTCTCTCTCTCTCTCTCTCTCTCTCTCTCTCTCTCTCTCTCTCTTTCTCTCTCTTTCTCCCTATTCCCCCTCCCCTCTCTCTCTCTCGCTCTCTCTCTCTCTCTCTCTCTCTCACTCACACACTCACACTCACACACACACACTCACACTCTTACAATTCAGCAATGTAAGTGAATTATATATGTTCTTATCTTAGCTTAATTCTTAATACAGAATACCATGTACACTAATGCTAAGTTTGGCCTGAAAATGAAATATACCACTTCATGTGGTAGAGAGTTCTGGTTTACTGAATGATTTAAAACACTAAATAATTGGCTAAGGTTAATGTTTACAATCTGTCACAATGGAGATTCGAATACATGAACCCTAGGGCTGGCAGTGAAGCTTGCTAACCCCTGTGCTACCACGTACCCACTCTATAATATAGTGATGTATAAAAATAACTATTGGTTGCGTGTATTAAATGTTGAGAAGTGAAATCTGAAAACACGCTTATTTTTCTCCAGTTATGTTTCCTTTTTTTATATATTAAACTGTGACAGACAACAGTGGTTGCTGTCACTTAGAGAAAAATATCCACAAAGTCAGATTGATTTATATGTAGTTAATCATGTGAATCATCTCCTGAAGAAACACATTAACCAGATGATTTAACCATCTGTTTGGAGAGCTCTGTCAAAGTACAGTATAAACGAGCAGAAAATTGGAAACTTGTGCCTCACGTTTAATACATGGAAGCTGTTTTAATAAATGATATGTGTAAACAACATAATGACAAAGGCTGAAAGTCTGGAAACATTATATAACATTTTAACTTTGTGCCTCCTTTCTCATACTGTTTGTAATCATCTGATATGATCACCTTCAATATTAAAAATTGTGGAAGGTACGGAAAATGAAACAAATAACGCACTGTCAACATTCAGATGAAATAGTGTACCACAGCAGTCCAGGGTAGTTCATTTCAGATAGTATAGTGTAACGCAGCAGTGAATCAGTTAATATGATTGTTCAAACAAAGACCATAATGTAAGAAGGACCTGCATGCCCAATTCTTAATCCTTTTAAAATAACAGAACAGGACACAATAGATTACGCAACCACTTGTATACAAAATTCAAGATTGGTGACTCAGCTATGTGCACATGTGGTTTGGCGTCGCAGACAGCAGAGCACATACTCCAGGATTGCCCAAACTACAACATATCCAGGCGAACCTTCTGGCCTAGAGAGACAACAGTGGAAGATAAACTCTATGGACCGCTGAATGAACTAAAAAAGACTGTTAGATTCATACAAGAGACGACATTGCAGTTGTAGACATGTTTCAAGCGAACGAAAGAAGAAGAAATAAAGTTTGTTCTTCCAATCGTTCATTCCCTCTATTTGTTGCTCCCTCTCACTCCTCTCACTTGCTCTCCCTCTCTCTCTTTATTTCCATTACTGAAGATAAAGATAATTCTTCAGGTGTGAAATGTTGTGTCTTCACATATTCTAGGCAATGGTTTAATGAGTTACAACTCCAGGGTACATTGGTCATCATAGTATCTATGGTGAATCAAATATCTACTGTTGCCTTTTATTTACAAAGGAATCCATCAAACATACATACTGTCAAATCATTATTACACTTGTAATCTAAAGTGACATATGGCAAAATCAATTAAGGTGAATTAGTAACTTATCTACAGCAATTTAGACAGTATTGATTTGCTTAGCCATGAAGGATTTTTTTATAAAATTAGAAAAAGGATGGTATTTTCTCAACTAACCTTTCGCTTTCCAATCCGGGTTTAGTGGATATTGGATGTATAATGGTTGGATGAAGAATGGCTTGCACGATGAATTGGATTAAAGTAAGGAAGCATTGCGCAATTCGTAACCCACACTGTCTCACCTGAGTCCATCAGAATCCAGTGGCAAGATAAGTCAAGACACCTGGAGACGAATATAGGTGCAGTTGATGACTAGAACACTGTATGTGCCTTGCCATGCTCATTACGTTCCACAGCTCTTTGCAGGTAAACACCATCTTGCCCATTGAGTCATTAATGAATTCTTCCACGCAGTCTGCTGAATCCTGTCTTCACATGCTAAGTAGACATACCCTAGTTCACCGATTGGTTTGATGGATAGCCTTCTCAGACAAGGGCAAAAATTTGGGAGGACCCATGTATATATTGCACACGTTACGAATCTCTCCACAGTTGAACATTGACAACAGCAGGTCGATTAGGCAAATTAGGAAAGCTAACTTGAACCTTGCTTAGCTATTAAGCTTATTAGGCAAACAAAATAAATGTTTAAAATTGTTTGAATTTTACCTGAATTGTGCAAGTCATTAAAAACATTAACCAACTTTTCCAAGTCGGTTATCGTAACAAAACAATATTAGTATAATAGTACCCTGTGTAACAATCACAGTAAATCCTACATTGCGTCTGTTTTTCATTTTCAGGTGGTTAAACATTTGTCTGGTCAACTGTAAATACGATGTAGGTATGTTGCTGGATACAAATGTTTTTGTCATTTAATTTAATACAGAAGAAGAGCCTTTCCAGTAAAATTAGTATGCCATTCTGTTTAGTAATGTATGTATGTGTATACTGCATTCAGTCTCACTTAACAGTAAGATCTTAACAAAATGTGAATTTTAATTTGTAGAAAAATGCAAATGGTGCAGTTTATATACTTCAGTATCTCCCTCTGGGTATTGGGTTAGAGTTGTTGGCATTGAAATACCTAAAGCTTGTGAGTGACACATGACCAACCTGAACCTGATCTCAGCCAGTCTGTATGTGCTGTTGATCATGACCTGGTTACATACTAATGTGCCTCTCTGTAGATGTAAAGTTCCAGTACTGGTCTGTCAGAGCCTGCTGCCTTCTGGGCTTTGAGAGGAGAAGGAGAGCTCCACAGCACCCTCACATTGAAAGATGCAAGCTCTTGTCATGGTCTAGACAACCTGAAAGCTAGTGCATTGATCTTAAGAGTTAAATCTCACATTCTTAAGAGGATTCACAACCAACCCACCAACCGCTCTTCAGTATCTGAGAAGTCACTCTTAATGTGCTGGTTCAAGGCATTGATTCATATGTTACTTTTATGATGAATATTGAGCGTTTGACTGGTATTTGCAATGTCTTCTTTAATATCAAAAGTGAATGTTTATACCACATGATGTTCAGAAATTAACCCTTTACCGGGCAGATGCTTGTCCGTTTTTTAGCCCTGAACGGGCAAGATTTTTTCAAGTTCTGTAAAATTTTGGGTTACGTTTGTAAAAACATCACAAATAAGGTGTTAGTCAACCGATTTTAGTTAAACAACATAATGAAGGGAAAACCATGCAGGTTATGTTACTCATGTGAATGTTGCTGGAAATCCATACATGAACACAAATATTTACAAAATACTACATATTGTTTGTGATTGTCAGTGACTTATACGGCAATTTACAAGCGCATTTTCAGAATCATAATCACTTTCTTTAAAGTCCAATTCACGACTGCTAACGCAAAGTAACGCTGATCACTGATATCTAGATCCGATTAATAGTCAACTTCGTGCCCTTCAATGTCACTTAAATTGAACCCAGCGAAATCTCGGCTATCACTTGAAGAATCGTCGAAATCCATTTTGAAATAAAAAGCGTAAAACCCCCCGAAAACTATTTTAAAAATCCGTTCAAATTCAAAGTACACGCTTGCAACTCTTGCAAATGGCGGCCATATTGTCATGCTATGGCGAAACCGAAAGTAGACAATTTGAAACCTCGGAAAGCTGCAAGATCGCGTTTTTACAATGCATAATTGTCAGAATCTAGAATGAGATGCAGGAACATCGTTACGCCCGCCAGGCGGATAATTCCCAACTGGGATGCAGGGACATCGTTACGCCCGCCAGGCGAGCATTAGTCACCTGCCTACAGGTTGCTGGCTGACGCAATAGCCAGCGGTCAGGCAAGGACAATGCAAGACGCACGCAGGCCTCGTGAAGCGAATCCACAGAGGGCAAGCGCGTTGCGAGAGACAGACAGACAGCTTGGGGTACTCGGACCGGACAGGACGTCTAGAGAGAGAAAGGCTTGTGTAGTTCTGTGCCCGAAAGTCGAGTGCTTGTGCATCTTGTGAGATAGACTGTAAGCTGTGGGTTGTCTGTAAGTGTATTGATGTACCATATATGTAATGTAATGATTATCACATGCCAAACTAGATTGTATTGCATGTGATCGGTAAATAAATCCATTGAACTTCGTGTCGTTGTGTCTCAAGTCCAATCATGTTGTACTTGTACTTGTCTCACATGTGTTAGGGATAACGAGCCAAGTCTAAGACTCTGACATGTGTGAACGTGGGTAGCTCGTCCTCATTGAACGTGGCCGTATTTAAATAAACGTGAATAACGCGTCCTCATTGAACGATTGAAATTTATTTAAGATTGGACCATAGTTGTGAACGTGACTTTCATCCAGAGTTAATGTACATTTAAATGTCAACGTGAAGTCTCATCCTCATATAGTATCATATTAAATTGTTTAAATATGGAGGTTAGATGTGAACGTCAAGTACATACATTTGTTTGATCTTGTAAACGTGTAAAACATCAGTGATTGTGTAACTTGTCGCCATTTTGACCTTGTCGACACTGTGAAACCGTCGCCATTGTAACCTTGTCGCTATCTTGTAAACTTGATGTCTATGTCCTTACTGAATGTCATCTTGATGTAAGTGATGTGTCATCAGTGTTATAGAGTGTTGAAATATATTTAGATTGTCTTTGTGAAGTTGTTTGGGGAAAGCAAAAAGTTTCGGAAGGAAAGTGACTTGTGTTTTGAAAAAAATTGTTGATTGACGACATTATGACCTACAATTACACTCAACGCCATACAAACCTAATCAAAACTTATTGACAAGCATACACACCACATCAAATAGACGCTAATTTATTTCCTCCAAAACAAAGCAGGTTTTCTGTGCCATCTGAAACCCTTGCCCGTAGAGGTCATTTCTGTTTTGAAGTAGCGAACCTACCGTTCCTAGCCCTAGTTTGAACCGTTCTACACCGCATCCAGTACACTTGAGTATATTTTTCTTTCTATATACTTTCGGATGCAAATTTAGGCACAAATTGTAAGTTGAACAAAATTGTAAATTTTTCACTATACTAACAACTTATAACTAATTGTGTATCTGACCACTCATTTTCATTTATTATTACCATCATGTCTTCATTAAACGACTTCATAGAGATGGGTTTGAAACTGAAGTTAACTGGTGATGAGTTAACAAAGTGGAGTGAAGCCAAATACTCTGAATACCTCCTAGTACAGGAGGAAAGCGCACGAACGCGACGAAAGAGCAGCTGAAAGAGCATTAAAGCAAGCAGAGACTGAAAGAGCTGCCAAGGAAGCAGAAATAGCCTTAAAACAGGCAGAGGCAGCAATAGCCTTAAAACAGGCAGAGGCAGCAACAGCCTTAAAGCAATCAGAGCTAGAACTATCTGCAAAAACAAAGCAAGCAGAGTTAGATATCGAAGTGAAGAAGGCAGAGATCTCAGCTCAGAGTAAAAGAGAAGAGCTTGAGGTACAACTAAAATTTAAACAACTTGATACTGAAACTGCCATAAATAAAGAGTCTAAGAAATCTGAGAGACTGGAGAAAGAAAACCAGTATAAAAAATATCAAGGTATTGTAAGAAATTATACCTCAGGTGACTGCATTGCAGCCTTCACCCAAAATTTTGAAACTTTAATGGACCATTACCAGGTCCCAATATCTGAATGGAATATTATTTACATGAGGAGTTTGTCAGGGGAACCTCTGAAAGTCATAGAGACTATTCCCAAAGACCTCAGGAAAGATTACCATTATCTAAAATCAAAGATTATGGCACATTTTATGCTAGATGAAGCAGGTTACAGAGAACAATTCAGCAAGTTGAGCCCAAAATCGACTCAAACGTTCTCTGACTACCTCTGCTTAGTCCGAGACATATTTGCAAAATGGACTTCAGCAGCCAAAATAAATAAAGATTACCAGAAATTAGAAGATCTAATTATCAGGGATAAAGTCATCTCATCCCTTCCATCAGCATTTTCGAAATTTTTGCAAGAGAATGAATGTACGAGTGTAGATCAGATTGAGAGACGTGGTTCGGCTTATTATACAGCCAATAAACATTGTTTTGCTAGTGAAGCTATTGATACAAACTTTGTAGCATCGGCTAACTATGAAAACCTCGATCAGAACCCTATAATAGGCAAAAACCATATAAGCCTACGTCTGAGAAATACAATCATTGTAGATATTGTAACTATTCACACCATCAAGGTGAGATGTGTGACAAGAACCCCGCATATCTTACATATCTACAGAACATCGTAAATAGACAAGATAAGGAGCGTAAAGCCTTCAGAAATGCACGTAAATGTTTTCTCTGTAAGGCGTACGGACATTTTCGTCATGCTTGTAAAGGAAGGCAAATGACCAATAAAGCAAATGCCGCCTTATTTGATAGTTCAGCATCAGATGAAGAACAATCAGAGAAACACCCTGATGAACTTTTGTTT
>JACEFZ010009221.1:0-59381 GCA_014155875.1 Cepaea nemoralis | reverse complement strand
GGGTGGGGGCCCCCTGCAAACTTGTATTCTCTCTTCAATGGTTGGAAAATCAAGAAGGTAGCGCATCGCCCTGCATGCTGTATCTCTTGTACATCCAAGAATAATGCGCATAGCTTCATTCTGTATCCTTTCCATCCTTTCTATCTGCTTATGGCTGAGAGTCAGGATTGCCATTGCATACTCCAAAACAGACATGACCAGCCCCTCGTACAGTAGACATAGATGGCGCTGCTCACAGTTTGCTGCCGCCATCACCCGCATCGCTGCCAAACCCCGCTTGGCCTTTGTTATCACCTGGTCTATGTGCACATTATAAGCAAGGCTTCGATCAAACCGTATCCCCAGGTAATTCATTGCCTGCGTTCTTTCCACCGTCTCTGAACACAGCATTACAGTTGGTGTTGGATTGTTGACAATATGATTATTCAACGAGAACCAAGTCACTGTTGCCTTTGTTGGGTTGACCATTGCCCCAGCTTCATCACACCAAGTACTTATGCGATTGAGTTCGGTTTGTAGTTCCACAGCAACCTCCTCTCTATCCTTACCCTGACGATACACTAAAACATCATCGGCATACGACAATGTCCTGCCAGGTCCAGTGATCTGCTCACTGGTGATTCTCACTGTGTAGGCGTTGAACAGTACCGGAGATAATGGTGATCCCTGTGGTAGGCCAGGATATATTGTTGTTGGTTCCGAAGTCCAACTGCCACATCTAAAAACTACTTTCCGTTGGTAGAGGGCTGCAGCGATCCAACTAAGGAGGAATGGACTTACGTCTAGTTCAAGAAGCTGAAACATTAAAAAATCCAGTGGTACTCTGTTGTATGCGTCCTCAAGATCAATCGCTGCAGCAACGGTTTCAGTGCCTGAGTGGAAACCTTCATAGACATCATGGGCAAAGACTGCTGCATTGGTCCAGGTTTCTCTTTTTGGACGGTACCCACCCAGGGTAGGTGGGAAAACACCTTGCCTCTCTAGTTGGCTTGATATTTTCCTGGCAATTACCTTCTCCAGCAGCTTGCCTATTGTATTCTGCATGGTTATAATTCGATATCCCTGAATTTTTTTGTGGTCTTTGTCAGGCTTCGGCAAGGGAATCAGATAGCTGTGTAACCATTCCTCCTTGATGCTAGCACTCCCTATACTGTTGTTGTACATGTCTGCTAGTTTCTCTAGCTCATTGTCGGTACACCTATTTATGTCGTCGTATCTTATGCCATCAGGACCTGGAGCACTGTTTTTTGATCGTCGAAGCACAGCCTTGATTTCTTTCACTGTCACTGTGTCTTCCTCCGAAGTGTTCTGGGCCTTGCATCTGTCTGAGGTGACCTCCTTGGCCAGATTTCGGCCTCCCATGTCTGTCTGGTTGCCCTGCTCAAGGTAGCGTTCAAAGAGGGCTTTGCCCTTGTCCTCGTCAGTCCTCTGCCAGGTGAGGTCAGCACCTTGGAAGTCTGAAATGCTCTTATTCTTGACTACACCACTCATGCTTTTATGTAGTCGCCAGAACAATTTCAGTGACTTGTCTGTGCTTACTCTTTGACACACCTCTGCCCATTTTTCGCTTTTAACCACCTTGACCAGTTTTTTGAAATAGCTTACTTTTGTGTGCATCTCTCTTTCTAAGTGCAAGCAGGGACTAGGATGACCAGCTCTGTTCTTCTTGGCATTTTGCCATCTCCTTACAGCACTACGCTTATCCACCCAAGCCTTCTCCACCTCGAAACTCCACCACGGTGGCTGCTCCCAGCTTTTTTTCCTGCCCTGAAACGTTCTGCGCTTGTCACGTCTTATTTTACTCACCACATCTTGCCCTGTACTGTCATACTGGAACGTCTTTACCTTTAGCTTGTGCTGCCTGGTTCTGCCTTTCTCCACCAATATGCTGCATGGGTGGTGGTCGCTGCCATGGTGTCCTAGGACACCCCATCTACACACTGTAGTGAGTGAAGGTGAAACTAGCGCCAGATCAATAGCACTGTCCTCATCGCCTGGACGGCTTGCTGTCCTGGTGACACAGCCACTGTTAATACAAACCAGGTCGATGGTTTCCAGTGCAGTCTCGAGCTCCTCCCCTTGTGTATTGGAGGAAGTGTTTCCCCATGCTCTGCCTTTAGCGTTGAAGTCACCACAGAAAATAACATTTCTCTCGTGGCCTAATATGCCACTTAAGCACTGCCACTTCTGGGCGTCCATACTCGCATTGCGGGCATAAACATTAACCAACACGAATGGTATACTGGAATGAACTCTCAACGCCTGTATTTGTATATCGTCACTGTCCCAACTGGACATGTCTAGCTCTGACGCCACCATGCTGTCGCGAACGAGAATCGCCGTTCCCAGATGTCGTCTGTTGTAGAAACATTTGAAGCCGGCAATTCGGAGTAGCTGATCGCCCAGTCTCGTCTCCTGGAGTGCTACAATGTCGTTCCTGTAAACTAGGGTTTCTAAAATAGAGCCCCGTTGTTTTACACTGGCACAGTTCCAATATAGAATACGGATATTCCTGAGTCCTAGACGGTGACACTTGAGTCTAAAACGCCTCAAACCACCGCGCTTACCTTGCTTCTTTGTCCCTGCACGGCTACCACGCCGCTTCGTTATGTTGACTGCTGACCGCTCGGAAAAAACACTTTCTTCCGCCATGTTGAAAAAACGTAAACACAGACTGGAACCACACACGCTGCTGAAAATTCACTCAAGGATGGCTTCACTCGATGCACGAACTCCGTAGCACCTGCGCAGATCTTGAGTAGAAACTCCTGGTTTTACATCCTGGCACACCAATTACACGCAAGAGATGAATAAATCCATCCCCTACGCGAAAAAGTTGACGAACACAAAACAACACGACCGTCCGTTTGTGCTTTAAAAAGGAATACATATAATAATAACTTTTTTTTACTACCTATGGCGGTAGCGAATGTGACTGATAAGGCATATTCGCGCTATAAATGTTCGTTCACAGTGGGTGCATGTGAACACATGGTCATTTCCACCATCATGCACCATCTTACGTCTCACAAGCTCGGCGTGTGACTTATCTATCTCCTATCTGCAATAATTGTCTCCTTTGTCAGTGTCTTTATACCATTTCTGATGTTTGCCCTCCATGCAACACGTTCAGCAGCGACTTGCTCCCAATGTGCATTATCAATGCCTGTATCAATCATGTCCTGCTTACACATATCGTTGTATCATAGTAGAGGCCGACCCTGAGATCTCTTACCCATCTGTAATTCACCAAAAAAGATGTCCTTTGGTATTCTACCATCATCCATCCTCCTAAGATGTCCTATCCATCTAAGTCTACGAAGACTGAGCATGGAATAAACCATCACACAACCTGATCTTTCCAATACTTCAGTATTTGTGATTTTGTCTTGCCACTTAATACCAAGAATTCTTCGTAGACACCGCATATGAAAGCTGTTTAAACGTTTCTCTTGGTGTGAGTAAGTTGTCCAGGTTTCACTGCCATAAAGAAGAGTATTAAGGACATTGTTGTTGCTGCCTTACCAATCTAGATGTTGATTTCCTGATCTAGGAATAATTTGCTATTTACCACTGATCCTAGATATGTAAAATGGTCTACCATCTCTAGTTCGACGTCGTCAATAAAGATTGATGGTACCCCATGTGCACCTTGTGACATAATCTGTGTCTTCTTTTTGCTAATTGTTAAACCAAATTCAGAACAAGCATTAGAGAATGCAGATAGTAGACATTGCAATTCTTCCTCAGAGTGGGTCGTAACTGCAGCATCATCTGCAAGAAGCAACTCTCTGTTCAGTACCTTCCTAATTTTGGTCTTGGCCTTCAATCTCTGAGCATTGTAGAGGCCGCCATCTGAGCGTGAGTGAATGTATATACATCCATCCTGATCACGAAAGGCATATTTCAGTGGAAGTGAAAAGTATATTCCAAAGAGGGTGGCAGCTAGTACACAACCTTGCTTAACTCCACTCTTGATTTCAAACTCTTCAGAAGTTGCACCATCAAACTTGATTATACCCTTCATGCCTGTGTGGAACGATTCCACAATGGACAGAAGAGTTGGTGGGCAGCCAATCTTCTTTAGTGCCTTGAACAGACCCTCACGACTGACCAAGATATATAGTAAATTATTATAGTTAGGTCATTCATTCATTCATTCAGTAGCATGTCCTTTGCAGAACCTCGCTCCCATAACAACCTTTTGGAAAACCTCTCGATCATGAGCATGATGTCCCGCGTCTGATACACCCATCTGGAGATCATCTGCTACATCCTACACCCATCTTCTCTTTGGCCTTACTCTTCCTCTCTTCCCAGGCATATACCCTTCCATTATTGTTCTCTCCAAACTTTCGTGACGTTTCAAGTGACCAAAATACTTCAATTTTCTTTGTTTTATTGTCTTTAATAGCCAACCCTCCTCAGTATTCAACTCTTGAAGTATGGATGCATTTGTTCTTTTCTTTACCCAAGATATTCTTAGAACTCGTCTATAACATTTATATTCAAAGGCTGTTCAGCTTGTTTAGTAAGTGTCCATGTCTCACAGGCGTATGTTGCAATGGGAAAGATGCATGCTCTTAAAAATCTAATTTTTGTAGTTCTGTCTGTCCCACTCCATAATTTATTCAGCTGTTTTAGTCTTTGAAGAGCAATTGATAGTCGCCGTTTAATTTCTTTCATTGTGTCACCGTTATTGGTAATCAATGACCCAAGATATTCAAAATTTTCCACCACCTCCAATTTTCCCCCATTAATGTATATTTCTTTCTCCATAGTAGTTTTATCTGTATGCATTATCTTTGTTTTTGCTATGTTAAGATATAAGTTGTGATTTTCACTATTCAATTGGGTTGAGGCTATTAGGTTTTCTATGCCATTCTGTGTTGTGGATAGTAATACTGTATCATCAGCATATCGAATCTCTGGTATGTCATGACCGCCGATATTTAGGGCATCATATAGCTCCCTGTTTATATCATCTCTTACATTTCTCATTATATTTTCGGCGTACAGGTTAAACAAATAGGGTGACAGCACACAGCCCTGACGGACTCCTTGCTTGATGTCAAACCAATCTGATATCTCGCCATCTATTCTAACTGCTGCTTGTTGGTCTAGGTAGAGCATTTTTATGAGTTGTACTACATGTGATGGAAAGCCCATATTCCTCATGATTTCCCAAAGTTTCTGATGTTGTACACAGTCAAATACCTTTGAATAATCCACAAAACATGAGAATAGGTTTACATTAAATTCTCTGCACTTCTCTATTATTAAACGCATGTTGAATATGTGATCTCTTGTTCCTCTTCCTTGTCTAAATCCAGCTTGAACCACGTTAATCTCTTCTTACATTTTCTTACAAAGTCTTCGCATTATGACTTTTAGTAGAATTTTACTTGCATGACTGATCAGGGCAACAGTTCTATAGTTGGTGCATAATTTCAGGTTGCCCTTTTTTGGTATTGGAATGAAGATAGTTCTCTTCCAATCTTTTGGCCATATACCATATTTCCAAATCCTTGTACATAATGCATGATATATGTGTATGCTTTCTTCTCCTCCCGCTTTAATTTGTTCAGCTGGTATCTCATCACATCCAGGTGATTTACCATTCTTCAGGTTCTTTATAGCCCAAGCAATTTCATCTAATGAGGGTTCAGGTTCTGTCTCTGCTGTCATTGGCTCATGTATCTCATTTATATACTCACTGTCACTCATATCATACATTCCACTGCAGTACTCCTGCCTCTTTCTAGAATTTGTCTAGATTCTGTTAAGGTATTTCCCATCTTGTCACAGATAACATTCAGTTGAGGTTGAACATTTCTTGTCAATAACTTCATTTCTTTGAACATTTCATAATCTCTTCCAGCCTGATGATATTGCTCTATTCTGGTACAGCAATCTTGTATATATTGATTTTTGTTCTTTCTTATTTCTCGAGTTAAAGATTTATATTTCATCCTGCTGTTATCGGATTCATCTCCTTTCTGTTTCAGCTCCCTTCGTTGTTTTATTAATTCTTCTCCTTCTTCGTTCATCCAGAATTTTTTTTTTCCGGATGCGATTGCGTTGTGCCTGTTTACAGCAGCGCTGCGTTCTTGCACCGTTAGGCCGACACATCTGACTTCTGCGGGCATTTGTTGACCGGGTTAACCTTCCCGGGTTTTTTATTAATTCTAACGTGTCTGATGTAATCCATGGCTTAAGTAGCTTTTTCTTGGTCGGAATGAAATCTTTGGCTACAGTTATCAAGATTGACAACTGTACTGCCAGTTCATCAGGTGTCATTTCTTCTTGTACAGACATCAAGACCCCAAAGCGATTCCTAACTTCTATGTTGTATGCATCTGGTATTTTTGTGAGATCAAAACGAAGTGGCCTTGGTCCTCGGGTAAGCTTTTTGAGTTTTAATTTCAGATCTGCTTCTAATAACTGATGATCTGTATCACACTCTGCACTTCGTAGGGTTTTTGGAGATGTTATGCTTGATCTCCATCTTCTTTGTATTAAAATATAATCTATCTGATTTTTGGTAAAACTGTCTGGAGACTTCCATGTGAAGAGTCTTCTTGGATGTTGTTTTAAAAGCGTGTTGGCTATCGTTAACTCATTTTCTGTGCAAAATTCAATTAATTTGTCACCTGCATCATTTCTATTTCCTAATCCAAATTTTCCTAAAACATGTCTCTCATTTTCAGCTCTTCCTGCACCTACTTTTGCATTAAAATCTCCCATTATTGTTGCTATATCATTATGACCAATCTTATTTAATGTGTCTTGTAGTGTATTGTAAAAATCTTCAATTTCGTCCTCATGTCACCAGATCTCTTTCTTATTATGTTTTCTTTCATGGTTGTTATGGTTTCTTGGCAAATTTCGCAGAAGGTAGTTTGCCATTGCTTTCCTTCTGGGCAGTGACTGTACTAGTTGGTGGCCATAGCCATTGTCTCTACTGATGAGATCATCTGCCTATCGCCGCAGAGTGCAAGACCATAACCAACAACAATCTGTTGGCTGCTCTCACACTCCATCCACCACCTGCTTCCATGGCTTCACATAACCCTGATCGGGGGGCTAAACGGGTACTCCACCTTGCCCAAGGGTGTCCCGTAGACTAACGGAGGAAAGGAGGCATCTTACATCTCCTTTGATAGGGGATACCCCTACCCCGCTAACCGGTATAGTTAGGTAATATAGTAAATTATTAGCTCTATTTCTATCAGTGACTTACACTAAGTCACTTACTATATTAAAGTATTAATATTAAAAGTTAAAAGTATAAAATTAAATATACAAGTAATGAAAGGAAGAAGCTCAAATTATTTGGGCATCTCGTTAGAATGTAACAGCCAACAGTTACAAGCAGTGGCGCTACATTACAAAGATCTGATAACGAGAGCAAAATGACGTTCAAGAAGAAAATAAAGGACAGCAAAGATATTGTACAGTCACCGGAATGAGACTATCAGTATCAGTCAATCACGGCACTCTTCCGAACGATGGTCCCAAATTATTTAGCGTAAAATGCATCCCTTACAGGGCTTCATTAGCTGATATAATAAAAAATATGAACTACGAACTAAAATATATAACTGAGAAAATGGAAATATGTACCAATAATATTCCAGTTTGTCATCGTCTTGCTCCTATCTAGGTATCTGAGCTCGGGTTCACACAGGCAACAATAACTCCGTTCAATATGATATCGAACATTTATTGTATTTCAATATACAGTGCGTTGGCGCAGTGGGTTAACAATCCCGCGCTATATTACATATCACAGATAGTTAACATCAAACACATAGTTATCATACAACAGTCTAGCAAACTATCTAGCCTATGTATATATATATCTATTGATATCTATTGAGTCCCTCTAAGGCAGGCCCTGTTGCCTCTCTGAAGTCCGTCTGTCCTCTGCCGGTCTACACGTGTCCCAATCCGACACGGGTGGTAACTCTGTCCGAGTTCCTCGTGGACCCCGCAATAGGCGGGCCACATCAGTGTCCACGGAACCCTGGACTCAATGACCAGTCCTTCGAGAAGGTTCCAGATCACTGGGGCCTTGAGTGACTCACCTCTATCCCTTGGGCGGTGACAGGATTCCCCCCTCTCCCCTGATATGATGGTTTGTTATAGGGTAATTAGATCTGTTCTAATTCTGTCACCGAATCACATAAAGTTGGTGTTTGTAGTTTGGTGGACAGTAACCTGGTAACCTACATACTGGCATTAAAACTCATGTATTCTCCCATACACCAATTCTCTGATTTGGTGAAGAGATCACTCTGTCTCCTGTGTTCTTAAAAATGCTTATCTGACCGAAGTTACGTGACGTTTTAGTAGTTGTATTTACAACCCGCCCTTCTCATAGTACCCCACTGGTACCAAGACAATTAATCTCTGTATTAAAGAGAATTAACAAGACCGAAGTCCTGGCTAATTAAGTACACCTTCAAATCTTGATCTGTGTGTGCATTTCAATACACTTTTACTCTCGTATGTTGTATAATGCTAAATATGTAGTTACGTTGTTATTCTATCCCCTCAGACTACATGTGTCCCTGTTGGCTTGTCAGTGTGTTGACTAATAAGTTGCTGCTCCTAATAAAGTGACTGTATTTTAAATTGATAGTGTTGAGGTTTAAGTTTTGTGTAAAGTGTATGCTGAATGTGTGGCTTATGTCCAAGCGTCACGAGTTGGGATAACCTCAATCATGAATTACTCCACTGTGTGCAATACATGATTAGGCATTCCAAGTAGTGGTGCTTAGATGTATCCTAACTACTAACCTAAGTATATTAGATGTATCCTAGATGCTGCATATTAGATGTGCTTAGATGTATCCTAACTACTAAACTAAGTATATTAAACTAACTACTAAATTAAACTAACTACTAAACATGTATCACCAATTTAGACAAGTCATGCAATTTTACATTAAAGACGCAGACAAATTAAAATAAATACGTTTTGCGTACAATTTGTCCGCTAGGTATATCGTTCTCTCATTTAATCCATTCACGCAGTCATTCATTCACCTTTCATTCAAAATAGTATTTGGTTAAAATATATAATTAAAGTTGAGGTAAGTGTTATTGCCCTTAGAAAAAATGGAGTAGGCGATATTTGCCCTTTAAGAAAATACGTACTTTTTGTACGATGACTCAAAAATGGGTTATAATTTACATAGAGACAATTGTATAGGACGGTCCTTTAGCCTATGAATGGAACCGCCTGTAATATTAACGTAGAATATGTACAAATTACAGGTTAACACATTTTATACACATCATTAATGCAAATATAATACATATTCAATACTAAAGTAATTAATTAATTAAGTAACTAAATCCAACGATGATGTGCGCGTTGTCCTCCTGTTGTTAGTATAACAGTGTCAAAAGAAGTAACAAGACTTGATCTGGACTGAAACTTTATACTTTATTCTCAAGATGACAGGCCGTGTCTTCTCGGCTGGACTATCGGATGTTTACTAACCTTAACAACCTAATACGTCACGATTGAGCATCTCCCACCCCTTTCAGTCTCAATGCTCAATCGTGCTGTATCTGTGTTTCCCACTAGATCTTAATTATACCCAATACTGTTACACCTCCCCATGTTAATTAAAGAATTTTCCTTTTAAAGGAAAAATCTTTACTCCTAATCCCCATTCCCTCTTTGTATTCTAATCTTCCCTAAAAATCAAGTTTGAGTAAATAATATCTCTTTTACTTCTTCTCCCAGTGATATGGTCTGCTAATAAAACCTCCCCCCATATACTTCTTCTTCGACTTTTATTTATATAATACCCCGTATGATAACTCTGTTAATCCAAACAGTTTTTTTTTCTTTTCTACATCTTGTAGTTATCTACTACATAATTCTTCATTTCTGGTTCTTTCTTGTTTCCTGTATCAAATATACATAGTATAAGAACAGCTCATAAATTATTTATCGAAATCTTTGACCTTATAAAATTTCTCATTCTTTACTATTCTGGTTCTTTCTTGGCTCATCTAGTTTCCTGTATCAAATATACATATTGTAAGAACAGCTCATAAATCCTTTATCGAAAATTTTGACCTTATACAATTTCTCATTCTTTCAAACCCCAGGACGTACAAAAACAATGTAGTTAGAAAAAGTAAAGAAGTGGTGCGCACCAAATAAAAAACATAAAGAATGAATACACGACATGACCACATGGACATACAATAAATGTACATTTAAGACATTCACCCTTTACCTCCCTTGCCAATAAAAAAAATTTTGTAAAATAATTTTTTTTTTTTACAACACCTTATGAAATATATCATTGTTCGTTACAAAACAATTTGGCATAATTTTTCATAAACCTTCATTTCATGTGTATTTCAGACTGACATTGCCAACCACAATTCTGTTCCAGTTTCGTTACTTCACCTTTTACCATGAGCCCATGTTCATATTTTATGAACACTTTTAATATAATTAAAGCTGGTATTTCACAGCACCTATATCTTGCCCCCGTACATCCCATCCTGCTATTTTATAAATACAGTGACGTGTGTGCAGACCCTGGATACGTCTATCCATTCGTGCACACACGTTCACCAACCATGGTTTCCCACTAGTTACTGAATGCGTAGCATTCCTTAATTATTTACTCTTAAGTTTCCCCCTACCTTATATCAATGGATAAATTAGTTTTTTATCAACTCTTTTCTGAATGAAAAAACTTAAGCAAAACCTCATCCACCTTAAACTTAAAGTTACTTAACTAACTTTATAACCATGTAACTCCATATATCAAACCATTCATGTAATCGAAATAAAATGAACACAACCCCCAAATTAAATCTGAAAAAAAACATTAAAATGACATAACATGCATGTTATCAAAACAGAATAAAAATATTCTATTCTACCTATCACTATTGGACACTTTTACGGACCAATAGTTTTTATCAACTCAAATGCTAAGAACACAATCACCCTACTCTAAATCAATTAATCAACCAATAACAATCATTTTTCAAGACCAAATTATGAAAACAAACTCATTATGAGGCATTACAACTTAGGCTCAATAAAATAAGCAAACAATATCCCTCATCAACTCAAGCATAAAAACGTTTCCTATATGACTCATAACTCATAAAATTTAGACTTCATAAACCCAGTTTTCAACACAATTTTAACTCTCTTAAAATTACTACGTACATTGGCCCACCAGCATTAGGCTCTCATACTCAGTAAAATGACGCATATCCAGTATTTATATGACCGAGAAGACTAAACATTCTATCTGTATATCTGTTAACTACAGATCAATTATGAACATATCTGTTCTATCTACATAAACAAATCAGTAATCCAAAATTATCTATTTATTTTCTCTTAACAGCACATAGCCTCCTGAATAAGCTCTTAAGTAAGCACTGTAACCTATATCCAACATTAACTCAATGTAATAGCCATCCTCTACTTATCAACGTACTTGTGATCTGTCCTGTCTATTATTACTATAACTTGTTAACCCCTATCTTTAAACACGGCATTTCTAACCTCAATAAAAATACATTCAGCCATTGTACTAATATCTCAAGACCAATTTTTCCACCGTTTCGTATACTTATAACTTGCTATCTGCAGTACTTTCAATTTATCTATCTCTTACGTTTCCACTTCCTCAACAACTCCAAAATTTCTCTGAATGAGTGCTAACTCTATATCAACATCTTCTTCTTCGTACAACCTACTAGTCTCCTCCATATTACTACCTGACTCTGACTTTTCATCCATTTCTTCTTCTTCGTCTGTATGTCTCTCTTTAGCTGCCGCTAATCTCTTCCGTTCAACATCCCACCTAATTTGTCGATCACTCTTTCTTAAGGATCTTTCCAGTATAGGTATATCGTCTCCGCTTGTTGAACAATCTCTAATTCTCCTCTGTCTTTTCACTTCTTATCTCTTTGACTGTCCATTCTTCTTTTCGTTGCTTGCCTAGTATTTTTAAATGGAGCACCTGTGTCTTCCTCCATACTATCATAATGAGTTTCATTTGGCCCTTCTTCTTCCATTCTTTTCGGAATTGTCTGTTCTTGTTCTTCGTAACTTGGACTTGCTAGCAACTGATTTTGTTCTGGATCTTTTCTAAGATCTGGAGTTACTGTATCTTTTCTAAAATCTGGGGTTACTGTAGCTTTTCGAAAAATCTGGGGTTACTGTAGCTTTTCTAACAACCTGTTCATCTAAAATTTCACATCCGAATAATAATTATTGTTATAATTATTATTTTCTATCTCATTTTCATCTCTTCTTAAGTGTTCAACGTGTGCCCTTGCTATATGTGCTGTGACCTGGTTCTTTATAATATACGATACATTTCCAAGTTTTTCCAAAACGTAATAACCTGGAATCCAACGAGCATCAAACTTAGAGTTTCTCCTATGCTTTTTGTAATAAACTCTATCACCTACCTTAAACTCTTGTAATTTTGTATTTACATTTTTGTACTTTTTCTGTCTTTCCCTAGCTTTTATTATATTATCCCTTAACCTCATATGTGCTTTATGCATTTCTTGTATTATGGTCTCTTGAAAATCTTCACCCATATATTTCCGTCTAGGTTTAATAAATTATCTATAGGTAATATTGGTTCCCTCCCGTGTATTAAATAAAATGGCGAAAAACCCGTGCTCTCATTTTGATTTGTACGAATAGCGCTAAGAGCAGGCCCCAAAAATAGATCCCAATCTTTTTCATGTTCATCAATAATCTTTGCCACAATGTTGTATAACGTCCGATGTTGACGCTCGTTTTTCGCATTTGACGAAGGTCTATAAAATGAGGTCTTATATGTCTTATGTTTAAATCTTTTAATAACTTTTCGAATTTTTTATTTACAAATTCTCTACCATTATCTGTAAGTATACTTTGTGGGCAACTAAACCTTGGTACGAACTCCTGTAAAAAAATATTAATAACAGTATCCGCGCTCTTATCTGGAATTGCATAAACCTCTGGCCAAAGACTGTAGATGTCTACTATATGAATTAAATATACATTTCCTGACAATGTTCTGGGGTGTGGACCCGATATGTCTAAACTAATCTTTTGCATTGGGAAGTGAGGAATATCTGTGTCCTGTAATGGAGACTTTATTGTTTTCATGTTCCTTAATCTGCACTTTTCACACGTATCTACATATTTGCATGCAGATTTAAATAAGTTTGGCCAATAATATTTACTTGTAAGTGCTTTCACTAGTTTGTTCTCTACCGAGATGTCCATTTTCATCGTGATATGCTTTTAAAAGTTCATTTTCTAAATGCCTTGGAATATATTTCCTTAGTTGTTCATTCTTTTCACACATATAATATAACTGTCCGTCCTCTTGTAAGAGCAAATAATTCCTTTTATATTTGTTATCTTCTGTTTCTCGTAATTTTTTCCTTTATTTGTATGATTTTTTGGGTCCAAATCCTGCTCCTCTTCCATATTGAATTGTGCTAACTGTAGGTCTTCTTCCCTATGTTCCGACTCTTGATCCGATGGTAGACTATCAAATTCTTCCCCATTTATTATAGCAGAATCTAGAATATTTACTTGCCAATTTCCGGTCGTCTATCTCTGGTTCGGCTGCCTCCTCTTCTGTATCTTCTGATGACTGTGGATATGGAATTCTAGACAATAAATCAGCGCATGTGTTTATCCTACCTGGTATGAACTCAATTTTCGCGTCGTACCCCTGTAGATTCAATGCCCACGTCTGTATTTTCCTGTTCTGCACTGGAGCTTCTAGAAAAGACTTTAAAGGCATGTGGTCAGTTCTAATGACAAAATTTGCGTTATGTAAGTAGTAATTAAGTTTTTGAAGAGCGTAATGAATCGCGTAAGCCTCCTTCTCGATAGTAGTCCATTTCCTTTGTGATTTACTAAGTTTATGCGACAAGAAGTAGATAGGCCTTTCATTTTTAACCCCTGGTATTCCAGATTCTTTTCCTTCATATGGTTGTACCAAACATGCTCCTACTGCATTGTCCGAAGCATCTGTGTATAGTATCAACTGTTTGTTTAAGTCTGGATGCGTCAACAGTGGTACCAGTGTTAAGCTGTTTTTTAAATAGTCGAAGGCTTTTTGACACTCATCATCCCACTTAAACCTGGCGTACTTGGTTGTTAAATTTGTAATTGGTTCAGCTATCCTTGAAAATGCTGGAATAAACCGCCTATAATACGCACATGTTCCCACAAAAGCACGTACTTCCTTAACGTTTGTTGGAGCAGGTAACTCTTTAATAACCTTTATTTTGTCCTGGTCTGGTTTAATACCCTCTCTATTTATAATATACCCCAAATATTTTGTTTCTGTTTTTAAAAATTGGCACTTACTAAGCTTCAACTTCACATCATGCTTTCTTAACCTGTCAAACACTAGTCTAATATGTTTCAAATGATCCTCCACATCTCCCTTTGTATAGACCAATATATCATCAATATAAGCAAGAGCGAACCTTTGCATACCCTCTAGAACTTCATTTATTAAGAGCATATAGTGAGAGGGCGCCGTCTTGACACCAAAGGCATTCGTAAGAATTCGTACGAGCCCATGTGGGTACAAAAGGCACTTTTCCGTTGCGCGTCCTCTGACATCGGAATACACCAAAACCCTGACCTTGCGTCTAACGTTGTGAAATATGTAGAGCCATTAAGTAGCCCCAAAATGTCATCAATTACCGGCAGTGGGTATGCTACATTCTTGGTGATTTTGTTCAACGCCCTGTAGTCGCAACAGAAGCGACTCGAACCATCAGGCTTGGCCACTATGACTACCGGAGATGACCATTCTGACTTCGACCTTTTTATTATTCCTGCTTTCAGCATCTCCTCTATTGCCTTTTCCATTATTTCTCTGTTTCTTAATGGAGTTCTATATGGTTTTTAAACTTATTGGTGGATGATCTCCTGTGTCTATTTCCATTTTAACTGTTCGTGTCATTCCCAACTCTAAATCATTAATCGCAAACACATCTTGATTTTGCTTTATAAACTGTTTCCAACACTTCCTTGTTTTCTGGCGGAGCTTTTAATTGTGACAACAATTCTTGTTCTCTTGTTATTTTGTCTAGTGAACTTATATGGACTTTATTTTCTCTGGATGGATGGATCAATTCATCCATTCCGATTTTCCCTCTTCTTCCGCATCCGCGTCTGTCACTTCCCCTTTCACTAGAAGTTTTCAAATAACTTGTTCCCGACACTTCTGTTCTATTCGTTGCTAATATTTCACTAATGTTATGATCTAATTTTGCTATCACACATCCTCTGTATAACTTGATTTCTCTCCCTGTGTTGTTGATAACCATTACTGGAAAGGTTAAGTGTTTATCCAACTCCATTACTCCATCTGGAACCTCCAAACCAGGCTCATCAATTATTTCCTCTTGTAACTCAGTGATTCTGACTGTGTTTCCTTCTACATAATATGGGTTTCTCTTCAGCTTCGCTTGTATCAAATTAATCGACTGTGGTTTTAACGTCGTTGTCATTTTAACCCTAACTAGTGCTGATATATGCATATCCTCTTCCATATCTATATATACGTCTCTGAATTTTAACTTATGTAAATCATAAAAAGTCTTATTCCATTCTTTATCAAAAAATCTCTCCCTATCAACATATTTCTATTTAAACCCCTCACTACATGAAAAAGGTGTCTTATGTTGATCCCTCCTAACTTAAATTTATCATTGTTTGTCCAACTACTTGTAAATTCTGTCCAGTAACAGAGTGTAAATTATTACTACACTTAAATACTCTACAATTTCTTACTATTTTGTATAAAAAACTTTCTTTTACTACACTAACTTGAGCTCCGGAATCTATTAATGTACGGACTCTATACTTCCCTATTTCTAATATACACGAGCTATAATCTGTTTTATCTTCTATAAATTTCTTGACTTCATCTAGTTGAAAATATTCTCTGTTCGAGCTATTATACTGTTTATTAACATACTCTCTAACACTTGGGACCCTATTATTTACCCTCCTATCATAGGTCCTGTCTAATAGGTAGGGCGCCGATTTTCCTGTGTTCTTGTACCTGTAAAATTCCTGTGTCTATCAACAACATTCCCAGTCACCCTATTATTATCATATCTACCCTGTGTATTCGACTGGACACGCCTGTTATTACAAAAACGAGAAACATGTCCCCGTTGACCACAAACCCAACAGACAATATTTGTGTTATTTGTGTTTCCCACTGACTCACTTGTAGGGTATCTCACATTTCTTCTTTCAACATAATCGCTCCTATTTCTACCTTGTAAGGTTTGTATACCGACTCTCCTATTCCATCCGAATCTTGTTTGTCCTATTTCCATGGGTTCCTCAACTCTATCGTCTCGACTACTTCCCACTTCTCTTCCTGTTCTTAATCTAAACCTACGTCTCAAATTTTCCTCTTGTACCGCGATATCCACCGCTTGTGATACCTCTCAGGGTTTTCCCTCATCAACTTAAGTTTCAAACCATCAGATTTGATGCCATCTACAAAAATCCCTACTAACATCCTTTCCACCTCCTCCCCTCGTACATTCTGTCCTAAGAATGCTTCTTCAGCCAGGTTAATCAACCTATCGCTAAACAATTGTACCGTCTCTCCGTTATTTTGTTTAGCCTGCCTCAACACCGAAAACGCATGTTGTGGATCCGTTATTTCCGCATATTTCCTTGCTAGGTCTTCTTTGAACTGTTCCCACGTCTCATCTACTCTAGCCTCTAATTTTCTTCTGATATGATCTGAAACTGGTTCCGTTGCCGTCTGATAAGCCAGTCTCATTTTTTCTTCATCTGTTGCTGAGATCAAATAGGCATATTTTTCTATAGAGGTGACCCATTTCTTATAGTCTCTGGCCCTGTCCACTAAACTTTACAATTTCTGTTGCCATCCCTTGTTGTTTAATCACCATATTAAGTCGGCCTACTGCTGTTCCCACGCCTGTCAAAACCTGGGCCAAGTTATCCGGTTCCGCCATGCTGAAAAATATACTGAAATAAAGCAAAGAAAGGACTACACAATTTCAATTTTCCAATTTAAGGAAGATGTGCTGAGGTGTCCTGTTCCGTTTTGCTGAAAAATACTAAAACAAAGCAAGCAACCAATCAAACAATTACAATTTCCCAAATCCCAAACAGCACAATTCAGTTGGTTATAATATTGTAAGATATTACATTAATCAGAAGAAGCACCAACGATATCCTGTCTGAGCATAGGAAGAATGAACCCTGTCCTCAATAAAAAAACTCAAATTTGTGGCAATCAGAAGGTTCCTTGTAGATATAATGTCCACAATAATGTCCTGTACTCCACTCTAATTTAGAAATTCGGAACCTCACGGGAGACCTCGAAATACACAACTTTTACTCTGAGTCTATTTCCTTAAATTAATCCGTTACCTTCTTTTACCAACTTACGGATTCAGTTCAACCAACCAGAGCCCGCATCAAGTGAAATTTAGTCTCGGAATTCAGGTGGCGGAGTTCAGACATCACTTCTCTTCCCTCAGGTATTTTCGTCCCTTCTCGTGGGCTGCCAGAAAATTTTCAACCCCTGGTGGGTCACATCTCATGGGCTGCCAGACAAATCTTCGACCCCCTGGTTGGGTCCCTTCCTTGATTCTCAAGTGGGTACTTCAACGTCGTATGGAATGGGTCATAGGAATAATGAGGCCCAAAAATGGATTAGGTGTGTTTGGGTCATAGGAATAACGAGGCCCAAAAATGGATTAGGTGTGTTTGGGTCATAGGAATGACGAGGCCAAAAAATGGATTTGGATCAGCCAACGGCTAGTGATGACCTGACCTTGAACGAGTTCGGACTTCTGATAAAATCTTGAACTTAAATTGGAGGCAAGTCCCTTGAAAGTGGCAAGGTTCAAGCAACGGCCAGGTTAGGCCCCTTGTAAATGATTAAGTTCAGACAACGACCGTGGTAGGCCAGCCATTACCTTCATAATTTGTCTTACAGCATGCCGCCAGTGGATAGTTGTTGTTGGCCGGCCTAGATCAACCTCAGATTCTCGGTCACGGCACCATTTATTACTTCTATAACAGTGTCAAAAGAAGTAACAAGACTTGATCTGGACTGAAACTTTATACTTTATTCTCAAGATGACAGGCCGTGTCTTCTCGGCTGGACTATCGGATGTTTACTAACCTTAACAACCTAATACGTCACGATTGAGCATCTCCCACCCCTTTCAGTCTCAATGCTCAATCGTGCTGTATCTGTGTTTCCCACTAGATCTTAATTATACCCAATACTGTTACATTAGCGTGTTATGCCATGAATGTTAAAGTTAGTATGGCTGTCTCTTGAGTGTTGTAGTCGACGTCGTTCTGTTTCGGCTGTTTGCAAAGTTTCGTAGCAACAGCAAGTATGGATTGTTCTCAATGTCCCGTATAAAGTGTTCTTACAGTATTCAGAGTCAGTTCACTGGTTGATATTATTGGTTGAAACACAGTTAACGTTTCTTGCTGGGATCGTTCTAGAGCTTGGGCACTTGATAGTATAGCTTTTAAAGTATAGCTCTTAAAGTTTCATGTTCATGGGTGTCGTAAGTAACCTATTCACTGAGAGTTCTCTAGCAGGTGTAGAGTTACACTGTTATATGCAACAGACTAAAAGTATCACAGTTTCTAGTATGGCGAATGGTCGATGTGCTAAGAGTCATTTCTACTGGCGCATTCGTTTGCCGTGATAATAGGTCAGCCATAATGTTGTCTGTGCCTTTGATATGGCGGATTTCGAAGTCGAAATCTTGAAGTAGAAGACACCATCTTTTCAAACGATGGTTTTTAGGTGACCCTTGGTTAAGGACCAACAATGGCGAATTGTCAGTGAGGACGACAAAGTGACTACCCAAGAGGAACTTAGATAATTTCAATATACAAAACAGTAGGCTTAAAGCCTCCAATTCCACTGTAGCATACCGGGTCTCTGCCTTCTTTAGTTTGCGGCTTACGTAGAGAATCGGGTGTCTCACTCCATCCACTTCCTGCATTAAACGTCCTCCTATTGCGATAGCACTCGCATCTGTGGTCAAAATAAAGGGTAAATTTATGTTGGGTAATCGTAAGACAGGTGGATTAGAAAACATATGTTTCAATCTACACATTGCATCGTCTAAGCTGGTACTTTTAAAAATTTTTGATGGATGATCTTTAGTTAACATATCAGAAAAGACTGAGGTCAGTTCTGCCCAATGTGGAATAAATTTAGAATAATAGTTAATAAGGCCTAGTAAACTTCTAATTTGTTTCTTTGTGGTAGGCACTTCTAGATTAAGAATCTTGGAAACAATTTTCTCATCTGTCAACAATTTGCCTTCAGAAATTCTATGACCAAGGAAGTCTATTTGTGTATAGCCTAATTCAACCTTGGAAGGTTTGATAGTAAGTCCAAAAAGAGAGATTTGGTTGAAGACTTGTTTGAGGGTAAGTAAGTGAGAAGTCATATTAGAAGAATGGATGCATATATCATCAATATAGGCTACCACATCTTTAATTCCGTGTAATAACAATCTTGTTAATCTAACAAAGGTGGCCGGTGCGTTCTTTAGGCCAAATGGAAGATATAGCCATTCGTACAAACCGAGGGGTGTTGCGAATGCTGTTATATGTCTAGAAGAAGGATGTAGTGGCACTTGCCAATATCCTTTCGCTAAATCGGTCTTGGAAAATAAGGA
This sequence comes from Cepaea nemoralis, assembly GCA_014155875.1. NCBI lineage: Eukaryota > Metazoa > Mollusca > Gastropoda > Stylommatophora > Helicidae > Cepaea > Cepaea nemoralis. The sequence continues at coordinate 39,623 of JACEFZ010009221.1, read as the reverse complement.
TGATTGAGCCATATTTAAAATGAGATCTTCACAACTGTTCATTGGCTCTGCATCCGTTGTGGTTCTTGTATTTAATACCCTATAGTCGATGCACAAACGGATTGTCTGGTCCTTCTTTTTCACCAGGACAATCGGTGAAGAATATTGAGACATCGATTTTTGAATTATTCCATTTCTCTCTAAATCTAAAATTTCTTTGTCTAAATTTACTCTGTAATGGAGAGGAATAGAATATGGTCTACATTTGACCGGTGTCAGATCTGTCAGCACAATTGAATGTGTTATTTTAATCAGTGCGTCCAGGTTTGTTAGAAAAGATAGATTTATACTCGTCAAGGAGAGTCAAAATGTCTTGTCGCTGTTGTTGTGTCAAAGTGTCAGAGATATGTATGTCATTTATACTCCCGTCGTCAGTCATAATTGGTACAGGGATTTCAGTATTGTCGACGTCTGTCTGATTTATCACAGATGTTACTGTTTGTAAATTGTCCTCAATGTCATTGTCGTCGTCGTCGAGATCAATCGTCAATATGTCGTCAAATTTGTCGTCGTTGTCGATATCACAGATTGTCGGTAATGTCCATATGTCTTCATCGTTTTTGTCATCGTAAGAGTGTCGTTAACGATGCTTCGTTTGTCGAGGTGTCATTCCGTTGGGAAATTGTCGTTTTGTCTCTGTCACCAGTTCGTTGCGTCTGTTCATTTGTCTCAATGTCCTGTCTAGCATAGTATGGTTTCAACATATTTACATGGAATATTTTCAACTTTCCATTTAAAGAGATTTCGTAATCAACTTCCGAAATTCTTCTAATAATCTTAAAAGGTCCCTGCCAAGAGGTTGACAGTAAATCTCTTTTGTCAGGTAGCAGTAGTAAAATATCCTGACCTGGATTTAGTACAATTGTTTTTGCACCTCTGTTGGCATACTGCCTGTATTTAGAACCTTTCTCCTGTAGTGATGTTCTGGCCAATATACAGGAACGTATGATTTTGTCTCTGGTGTCAGTGACTAAATCATAGGTAGAAATGGGTAGTTGGATATCTACAGGTTGTGATATGATCTCTTTATAAATGGTGAGAGGTCCTCTTGGGTTCGCTCCATACATCAATTCGAAGGGAGAGAACCCTGTACTTGATTGCGGGACTTCTCTATATGCGAACAGCACCGTTGGGAGAAGTATGTCCCAATCGGCTGGATTTACAGCTGTCACTTTAGATAGCATATGTTTCAGGTCCCCATTTAGTTTCTCGCAGATACCATTTGCGGCCGGTCGATAGGGACTGGTGAAACATTGCTTGATGCCTAGTAACTTAGTTACCGATTGGGTGGCATTCGATATGAACTGGGTTCCTCTATCAGAAATTATTTTCTCCGGGAAGCCAAAACGGGAGAAAATATTTAATAATATGTCCGTCACATCCTTAGAGGAGATAGATCTTAATGGAAGCATTTCTGGCCATCTCGTACACACATCCACAAGAGTAAAAATATATCTATTCCCTTTATTTGAAATGTGATTCAACGGACCTACTAGGTCAACTGCCACGATTTGGAAAGGCCTCGAGGCAGTTGTCGTTGATTGGACTTCTGCTGTAGGGTTTTTCCCCTTTTTCACCAGTTTCTGACATATATCACAAGATCTACAAAAGGTTTTTATATCTTGGCAAAACTTGGGCCAATAAAACTGGGTCAGGACCCTAGCCCTGGTCTTTTCGTACCCCATATGACCTCCAAAAGGGGAGTCATGGGCTATTTTTAGAACTTTGTCTCGATGTGCTTGTGGTAACACTACTTGCTGTATCGTGGTTTGTTTTGTTGTGTATAATCTCGTTAAGATATTGTTCTGTAGCCTAAATGTCCACGATGCGTTCTTAGTTAATTTTGGTTTAAGTCCTACTAACTTAAAGTATGGTGAAAGTGTAGGATCTGCTTTCTGTTCGTTTCCAAAATTAGTGTTGGTGGAGTTTGGTGCTATTATTTCTAGTGATTCCTGCAGTTGGTCGGTGTTGGTTTTATGGGTTGTCTGTCGTGTTATTGCATTTGTGTGTTGTGTGTTTTGTTGCACATCTACAGGCTTGGTACTTGGTAGATCGGTAGCATCCTCAATTCGAGGTTTTAATTTGGTCGTATCACTCACAGATTCGACCGCCCCTGCATTGTACACCTCGGTGAATTCTTTCTGAATTACCTCAGTGGTTGTCTCCCTTGGTCTTTTGGCAGATTGAGACAAGCATGAATGGTGTTTCTCCTTAGAATCGCTGTTTGGGTGGTGGATACCGTTTTTATGCTCCCAATCTCTGATTTCCTTTTCAGAGCATGGTTTATGTTGGGCAGGTTCCCAAGTATAATATCAGCGACTGGATTTTCAAGGACAGCGCACAATAGTTGTCCTGATATGAACGGTGTGTTCGAATTTCGACAAGAGCAAGGGGGTATTTCTCTATAGTGCCTGAGAATGTGCGAACAGTCACATGTTTGTCTGTGTAGTCTTTAGTGTCTATTAATGTTTTCTTAATCCCACAGAGCGTTGCGCCGGAATCCCGAATTAATGTGCACTTTTTGTTATTTACAAACCCTGTTGAAAAAACTAGCTTGCCTGTAGATGACAAAGCAGCGTTGGCTGTTTCATTTGAAATAGGGATAGTGTGGCCACATAGTAATGTTGTGTCAAGTTGGAACTTCGTACAGGTATTACACTTACTGTCTGTAATGGTGTCAATAATTTGTACAGCATTTCCAAGCTCACTTACATTGTCGTTTTGATTATCACAGTTATTCAGTGATTCAATCTCTTCGTCTGACGACGTTTCCACTAGTGCAGCATTGGCCTGTTTCAATAACTTTCGGCCATCACAGAAGCGACTATAGTGGCCAAAGCTCCTGCAAAAAAAACATTTGACCGCTCTCTGGTAAGCATTGCGCTTAGTCTTCTGCTTCTCCACCATCATTTTGAGGTGGTGAGGATAGTTAGGGGATTTGTCGCACATCGCGTAACTGTTGTGATTCAAACTGCAATATTGGCATTTAACTAGTTTACTGACATTTGAGCGTGGTGTAAATTTACTCTCTGTTTGTTTAGAGTATTTGGTGTTCACTACTGCTGCTGCTGTATCGTTGTGACTTATGTGTAGCTGAAAAATGTCTCTATTTGCTGTGAAAAATGCATTCCCCTTGGACTCGATTTCCTGAATACTTTTACAGTCCATTTGTTTTTAAGGAACTTGGCAAAAGGTGTAGGAATGGTGCTAACTATTTTGTCTATAATAATGAGCTCTTTAAGTTTGTCATGGCTGTTGTTAGTTTTAGCCGAGTTAATCCACTTTGTACACACGTCTTGGACTGTACTGACATAATCTATAAAGGTTTGGTTTGGTTGTGGAGATAATTTGGCAAATTGTTGTTGGTAACCTGCAGTATCTAAAGAAAAATGTTGGAGAATGCGTTGTTTTAAATAGTCATAGTCTTTCCGCATTTCCTGTGGCACTGTCTCTATTACTTTTAAAGGGTCAAGAGCTAAGTTTCTCATTAAAATAAATGCCCAATCTGATTTTATGATCTTATGGTAGGACATTAAACACTCAAAATTTTCCAAGTAGGCGCTGATGGAATCTCCTGAGCAGAATGCCTTCACGAGGCCTTTATACTTGTTATATTTTTGTTCTTCCTCTTTGCTTTTTAGTTTATTCACAGATATTTCTACGTTGGACTCAATCTCCATCTGTTTTAGTTTTATTTGTGTATCGGCATTCAATTGGGCTTGTTTGGCCGCCGCCTCAAGCTCCATCTGTTTTTCCTGAGCCTGCAATTGCATTTTCTTCTCTTCAATTTGCATTTGCATCTTTTTCTCTTCTGCCTCAATTAGCATTTTCTTTTCTTCTGTCTCAGTTTGCCTTTTCTTTTCTTCTGCCTCCATTTGCAATTTCTTTTCTTCTGCCTGCATTTGCATTTGCCTTTGTTTTTCATCTCGTTCTATCGCTCTTTCTTCACGGGCAATGTTTTCTGCGTGCGTTTTCTGTGCCCATTCTGACAGTTTCTCTTCTTTATAACCTAATTTTATTCCTTGCTCAATGCATTTATCTAAGCTAGACATTTTGTGTTTTACTTGTTGGTACTGTTTATAAAGTTAAATCCCTTAGAAAAAATGTTGGGGAGTAGAAAATCTGGTTATCTCCCTTAATTATTAAATGTGTAAATCAAAATGCAAGGTTATGTTGGTTACAAGGTCATGAATATGCAAACAAATCAATGTGAAACAAAATGATACATTGATGGATGGTGAGAAGTACAGCTTAGAGTTGCAATGGGTATGATATGAAACTTAGCTTTTAATCCCAGAACTCGCCGATGTTGTCTTGTACTCTCGCCACTGTTGGAAAGGTTACATAGGTTGCACGCGCCACTATTCGCGGAACAATCTGCTCGTAGAGTGAGAAAACATTAGTAACAGTCAAAAAATGTCAAAGTCATGTCAAAAATAGTGTATCATAATCACAATAATGAGAGACACACTGCTGAGGCACTGCTGAGACACTGCTGAGGGACTCAGATTAATTCTATTTTATCGCTAGATAGCTACTAATATTTTAAACTTGTAAAGTTAACAATTTGTGGTACAAAAAATCAATTTGATATAATCAATTTGGTGATTTTACATGGCAATTAATAGTTCTATAACATTAGACTTTTATGCCAAAACCGGAAAACTAGCCCCCAAAAAGCCTGTCATCGTCTTGCTCCTATCTAGGTATCTGAGCTCGGGTTCACACAGGCAACAATAACTCGTTCAATATGATATCGAACATTTATTGTATTTCAATATACAGTGCGTTGGCTCAGTGGGTTAACAATCCCGCGCTATATTACATATCACAGATAGTTAACATCAAACACATAGTTATCATACAACAGTCTAGCAAACTATCTAGCCTATGTATATATATATCTATTGATATCTATTGAGTCCCTCTAAGGCAGGCCCTGTTGCCTCTCTGAAGTCCGTCTGTCCTCTGCCGGTCTACACGTGTCCCAATCCGACACGGGTGGTAACTCTGTCCGAGTTCCTCGTGGACCCCGCAATAGGCGGGCCACATCAGTGTCCACGGAACCCTGGACTCAATGACCAGTCCTTCGAGAAGGTTCCAGATCACTGGGGCCTTGAGTGACTCACCTCTATCCCTTGGGCGGTGACACAGTTATATGTGGAAATTGTGGCACTAAAGTTGTAAACACTGTCAGAAAACATGTTCTAAACTCTTGTATCAGTATATCCACGAGGAAAACAGCTATACATATTGGAACGAGCATTGAATGTGTTGTCGATCACTTCCGGTTCAGTGTGTCACGGACTGCTAGACTGATCGATGGATACAATAAACGTGTCTGGGCCCAGAGGGCCCTCACTGTCGTCGGTAGCACAAGATATGGATATATACTCCAACGACAGTGAGGGCCCTCCGGGCCTATAAACCTTTATTGTAACCATCGATCGGTCTAACAGTCTGCAACACACTCAAACGTCGATCAGTCTAGTGTCTAGCAGACATCAATACTCTCAAACATAAGTGATTGACAACATATCGCCCCGGAAATGACCTTATGAGGCCCTATAAGGGATGAATTGTCAGTCATTGTCAGTCAGATCTTAGTCAGATATGACTGAGCTACTGTATGACAGTAGACGGTACTACCTGTTTCTGTCAGCACTGAATGTTGGGCGGCGCTTACCAAACCCGACACCCCACATTAAACCAACGGCTTCGGGCGGAAGAGCGCAATTGGGAGGGTACAAGCCTTATCCTGGTGCGAGGAAATGCAACCCAAAGACAAAATAAGTCATGGCAGGGCAGAGCAGGCCCTAAGCCTTGGTTGGCAGCTGGTCTAGGATCGAAGCTCTGACAGGCGGACAGTTAGAGCATTGCTTTGCTGATCCGGCAGCTTCTGCAGCTTGTCTTGTTCCAGATGTATAGGTGTTAACTTTCCTCTGGAGTGAACTAGGCAGGCCGAGAGAGGGATCATGCTGCATGGGCAACATATGGTTTCTTTATTTTAGCCCAGGCTTTGTGCTATGGAGAAGCAATAACTCCATCCCTGGTCTTAACCGGTCTCGGAATCAAAGCGAGAGGCAACTTTTACGGGTTATAAGTCCTTTACAGTTGGCGTAGACATGGGTGCCACCCGTTGCCTCTGATGGTGGGAGACACCTACAGGTGTCACTGATCAGCTACCGCCCACCTCAAGCTGGGCAGCCCCAGGCCAATTGGGTGCTGATCCGCCACAGCCTGTCTGCTTCAATGGGTGCTTGGGGCTAGGACAAAATCTGAATCGCAGGCTGTAAAACCAATGCACCAGGTACTAATAAAAAGAATAATAGAAACCTCAAGCTACGGCTTGCAACCTGGAACGTGAGAACCATGTGTCCAGGATTTTCCACTGACTTGACAAATATTGACGATGTGAGAAAAACGGCTGTGATTGATGCTGAACTCAATAGTCTTAACGTTGATATTGCTGGCCTGCAGGAGACTCGCCTCGCTGAGGAAGGGTCACTCAGGGAAAACAATTACACCTTTTTTTGGAAGGGAAGAGGGCAGGCAGAAAAAAGGCAACATGGTGTGGGCTTTGCAGTGAAGAATTCGCTACTGGGAATGATTGATATCCCAGCTGGAGGTAATGAAAGATTATTATCACTGCGCTTGGCAACCTCTTGTGGATTTGCCACCATTCTCACTGCATATGCATGACACTCGCTTCCTCTGATGATGTGAAGGATACGTTCTATGAGCAGCTAGACTCTGCGATCAAGGCAGTTCCAAAATCCGACTACATTTATATGCTCGGTGATTTCAATGCTCGTGTGGGCAAGGACTCGAGTTCATGGCCAGTGTGCCTTGGAAAATACAACATCGGTCGCATGAATGATAATGGGCAAAGGCTGCTGGAGCATTGCACTAGAAATGACCTATGTATTACAAACTCCTTTTTTAAAACAAAAGAGCTGCATAAGGTCACATGGAAACATCCAAGATCCGGCCATTGGCATCAGCTGGACTTCATTATCACACGGAGACAACATCTGAACCATACATCATTAACTCGAAGTTACCACAGTGCTGACTGTGATACAGATCATTCTTTGGTTGTTGCAAGGGTTAGACTGAGACCAAAGAGAATCTACACAGCTAAACACAAGTCTAGCCCCAGGATTAATATTATTAACACTCATGATCCTGGAAAGTGCTTTGAATTTCAACAGCAACTTGAAGACGCTTTCAATGATACATCAGAAAATTGTATAGTAAATGATAAATGGAGTAAACTTAAGGAAACTATTTATAAAACAGCGGTAGGGGTTTACGGCACTGTAGATCATAAGAGGCAGGACTGGTTTGCGGCAAACAGCCAGATACTGCAGCCCTTGATTGATAAAAAGAAGATAGCTCTCTTAAGAAGCAAGGAAAGACCAACGCAGTAACACTCTGAGTTAGCTGAAGCAAGCGAGGAAGGATGTACAGAAGGCTGCCAGGCAGTGTGCGAATGACTATTGGATCAAGTTATGTGAGTCCATTCAAATCGCAAGTGATAAGGGAAACATCAGAAGCATGTATGAAGGGATAAAGAAAGCCTGTGGTCCAATGATCAAAAGAAGTGCACCGCTGAAAACCTTGACTGGAGAAATCATCACTGATAAGAAACAGCAGATGGATAGATGGGTCGAGCACTATTTAGGAGCTTTACTCAAGTGAGACCAAGCTAGCGGATGATGCCCTCAACGCCATAGAGGCCCTGCCAACTCTTGACCACCTGGACACACTTCCCACTATAACAGAAGTTAAGTGTGCTATAAATGAGCTTGCATCTGGCAAGGCTCCAGGTAAGGATGGGATTCCAATAGAGGTAATCAGGAGTGGGCAAGACACACTCGCTGTACAGATCCACCAGCTAATAGAGCTATGCTGGCGAGAAGGACAAGTCCCACAGGATTTCAAAGATTCAAACATCATAACGCTGTACAAGAACAAGGGCGATCGGAGCAACTGTAACAACTATAGGGGTATCTCACTTCTGTGTATTGTTGGGAAAGTATTTGCCAGAATTGTCCTGCGCAGACTTCAAGTCCTGGGAGATCAAGTCTACCCCGAATCACAGTGCGGCTTCCGTCAGAACCGGTCTACCATTAATATGATATTCTCATTGTGACAGATGCAAGAAAAATGCCAGGAACAAAATCAGCCACTGTTTATTGCCTTCATCGACCTCACAAAGGCATTCGATTTGGTCAGTCGTGAGGGTCTGTTCAAAGCACTAAAGAAGATTGGCTGCCCACCAACTCTTCTGTCCATTGTGGAATCGTTCCACACAGGCATGAAGGGTATAATCAAGTTTGATGGCTCAACTTCAGAAGAGTTTGAAATCAAGAGTGGAGTTAAGCAAGGTTGTGTACTATCCCCCACCCTCTTTGGGATATACTTTTCACTTCTACTGAAATATGCCTTTCGTGATCAGGATGACGGTATATACATTCACTCACGCTCAGATGGTGGCCTCTATAATGCTCAGAGATTGAAGGCCAAGACCAAAATTAGGAGGGTACTAATCAGAGAGTTGCTTTTTGCGGATGATGCTGCGATTACGACCCACTCTGAGGAAGAATTACAACATCTACTATCTGCATTCTCCAATGCTTGTTCTGAATTTGGTTTAACAATTAACAAAAAGAAGACACAGATTATGTCACAAGGATGCACATGGTGTACCATCAATCTTTATTGACGACGCCGAACTGGAGATAGTAGACCATTTTACATATCTAGGATCAGAGGTAAATAGCAAATTATCCCTCGATCAGGAAATCAACATCAGGATTGGCAAGGCAGCAACAACAATGAACATGTTAGCAAAAAGAGTCTGGGAGAACAGGAAGCTTACTGCCAAAACAAAAGTCCTCGTCTACCAAGCCTGTGTCCTTAGTACTCTTCTTTATGGCAGTGAAACCTGGACAACTTACTCACGCCAAGAGAAACGTTTAAACAGCTTTCATATGCGGTGTCTGCGAAGAATACTTGGTATTAAGTGGCAAGACAAAATCACAAATACTGAAGTATTGGAAAGATCAGGTTGTGTGACGGTGTATTCCATGCTCAGTCTTCGTAGACTTAGATGGATAAGACATGTTAGGAGGATGGATGATAGTAGAATACCAAAGGACATCTTTTTTGGTGAATTACAGACGGGTAGGAGATCTCAGGGTCGGCCTCTACTACGATACAAAGATGTGTGTAAGCGGGACATGATTTATACAGGCATACATAATGCACATTGGGAGCAAGTCGCCGCTGAACGTGTTGCATGGAGGGCAAACATCAGAAATGGAATAAAGACAAAAGAGAAAATGATTGCAGATAAAGCACACACAGAGCGTGAGAGACGTAAGATGGTGCACAATGGTGGAAATGACTATGTTTTCACATGCATCTACTGTGGGCAAACATTTGCAGCAAGAATTGGCCTTACCAGCCACACTCGCCACAGCCATGGGTCGTAGTTATTAAGCCTTTTTGAAGCACAATGTACCAAACTATCGTCTGTCAAGACGGAAAGGTACCAATGATGATGATGATGAAGGGGTGCATTTTACACTAAATAATTTGGGCCGTCGTTCGGAAGAGTGCTGTCAATCACTAATAGTGACACTATTCAATGCCACCCATCGGATGCTGGAACGTCAGCTATGCCGCCCCAAGACGCTTGATCGCATAAGTGGAAGATGGTGATGATGATGATGATGATGATTTAGTAATTTAAATTAATTAAATTATGTCCCGAAGCAGTGTTCCTGCTATGGTTATGTGATGTGGTGGGGGGGGGGGGGGGGGGGGGGTGTCACATTTTGTAGACCTGAATACGCACAGAGAAATAGTTGTATTAGTAATGAAATGTTAGATTTTAAATAGTGCACACTATCCAGAAGAACCTTCTGTTGTTGGAGAAAATTAAAAGAAAGAATGTAAATGGATTTATTTAATTGAAGGAAAGATGATCAACTTTATTGCACCATGTTGTATTATGGCGAAGGGTTACGAACGCTGTTCGTAATCCCGTATACACGCGATTGAAACACAGCTGCAGGCGATTTAGCAGCATTTGGTATTTTACAAATGGTATGGGTGCCGGTCGTTCAGAAAGCAATAGCAAACTACTGAATGTAGATCACACAAAAAAAATAAAAAATACTGGTGTTGACTGCGACATCTTGTAAAGGATATGCAAATAACTTTTATTACATAAAACAAATTGCTTTCATGAACCGAATGACACAGTCCGTACATGAACCCATGATCTTCGGAACGATGTGAAAGACTTTTTCACAATCATGTCACATAGACCCCCCCCTCTCTCCCTCTCTCTCTCTCTCTTTCTCTCTCTCTCTCCCTCTCTCCCTCCCTCTCTCTCTCTCTCTCTCTCTCTCTCTCCCTCTCTCTCCCTCTCTCCCCTCCCTCTCTCCCCTCCCTCTCTCCCTCCCTCCCTCTCTCCCTCCCCTCTCTCCCTCCCTCTCTCTCCTCCCTCTCTCTCTCCCCCTCCCTCTCCCTCTCCCTCTCCCCCCCCCCTCTCTCTCTCTCTCTCTCTCTCTCTCTCTCTCTCTCTCTCTCTCTCTCTCTCTCTCTCTCTCTCTCTCTCAATACAGAAGTTAAGTTAATGGATAGAAATTTACACATGTCAAAGAAAACTGTATCACCCCTGACTCAAATTCAAAACTACTTTAGCATTTCCTGTATCCACAACACATCAATACCAGATCTTCAATTAACTTACGTCCTTTAGAAATTAATTCATAGGTATTGATAAATACACGTAGAAGTAGAGGACAGAATTTGAAATTAGAGGACAATTATTCTGAATATAAACATTGAAAACTGTAGGACCCCTTTTAGGATTCCACATTGAAATGTCACAGCACCTTCTAGAACAACCTCCTATAATCACCTACAAAAAAATAAAAGACTCTCAGTCCTTCACCATTCCGCTGCCTTATGCATTTTAATTTTCAAACACGTATTCACAGGGCCGACAGGCAAATGTGCTAGGTATCACCTGCCATGACTCGTTTGATGATCATCATCACCAAGTGTCCTGCCCAAGTTATCTTCCCAGCATCTAGAATTCTAGGTTCAAATCTCTGTCAAGGTAGTATTTTCTGTGACTATACATCTAGAATTCTAGGTTCAAATCTCCATCAAGGTAGGGTTTTCTGTGACCATATATCTAGAATTATAGATTTAAATCTCCATCAAGAAAGGATTTTGTGTGACCATACATCTAGAATTCTAGGTTCAACTCTCTGTCAAGGTATGATTTTCTATGGCCATAAGTTCTACTTAACCAAGTGGATAAGTATAAATATTTAGGTGCATTTATAACATCAAATGGAATGTTCATCAGAGATTAAGATTAGAATAGGTCAAGCAAAAGCTACATTTCAGAAAATGAAAAGTATCTTATGCAGTATGTCACTATCATTCATCATCTCATCTTGATCCTCTTGTACCTTGCGGTGTCGAGGTCCTATCATTGAACATAAGAAACAGAGTACTGAAATGTTATGTAGAACCTGTTGTGCTGTATAGCAGTGGATCATATTAGTCATAAGTCATTAGTCACGGTTCCAACTTCACAGCAACGGGTCGTCCCCATTATGCTCCATTCCTGCGCCAGTGAATATCACACGAAATGCTCCTCACTGCCCTATGTGAAAAGTAGAATGGACAGGAGTCTTGACAAGCCAACAGCCCGCACAGGTACACTGTGCATAATGCCACCATCAGAATGCCAACACAAAAGTCCGCCACGAAAAATAAAGTTCATCGCCGATGGAAGCGGCAGTCACTAGAAAACCAACATTCACACATTGCTGCATTAAAAGCCAAGAGGATCAACTTCATTGCCCCAGCATTTATCCCATATGGCTTGGTTCCTTTCTGCAGGGCGGCCCGCTGAAAGCATCGCACATAGCACGAACACCGTAGCTGCAGCGATGACCCTCAGGAGTCTCCGAGAAAAATGCACTTGTGAACCAAAAAGGCAATCAAGTCAATTCTGCGACAGGCCGACCCCTATCATTCCGAACATGCAGTTCATGCTGCAACAACCGCGGAAGGTGTAAAAACATTCCAAGTGAAATTCACAGCTCACAGTGTCAGCGCCACGTACTCAACTCAGTAGAAGGACGACGGAACCATGCACTACCAGTCCAACATGAGGAAAATGCTACTGTAAACCCGATAGCCAGAATCATAAACGGCTCCAGAGGCTTAACGGTTCAAATGCCTAACCCCATGTTGGGGACCGGAAGTCCTGTGGTTAAGAAATTATGGGTCTAGCACCATATGCTCGTTATGACATGAAAACCATTTACTGGCTTTGATTACTTTTATTTTTTTATTTGATTTACTTTTTTCAGAAGAAAATGCAAAACATACCATAGACAGACAGAAAAATTAATGACCAAGTCCTAGAAGAAATGATTGAAAACCGTTAACTGATTGGAGAAATTAGGCGTAGACAGTCACAATTTTTTGGACATGTTATGAGAAAAAATAAATAGGAGAACTTGGTGACAGCTGGCAATAATGAGGGGGAAATAATAAGGGGAAGGCAGAAAAGTAAATACCTGGATGGCTTGGCCACATGGTATGGTTGAGACAAGAACACAGAATGATCCACGACTTTGGTGATAGTGTGAGATAGTGAAACATGACTGCCCACGTTTATCGGTGTGGCACATGATGATGATGGTGATGATAATGATAGAAATACTGCTGTATAGTGTTCAACGATAGTATCTGCTATGTTATTGTTCTAGGCCACAACACATGAGGTGAAGTGGTCTGTTCACTTACTCATCATCTTTCCTTCCCAGAGAATTGCCTGCCATGTCAGTGGTCCGGGGTCAATCCCCAGCAGAGGTAGGATGATTGCTATCAGCCAGTATAGCTCTGGGGTTGGCCCAGCCTTATACAAATGGATACCAGACAATATTAAGAAAATTCTGACAATTGTCTAGAGAGGAAAGGTATTGAGGAAGGGGACTGGTCACCTTACCACTTATGTCACGGTCTAGAATATTAAAGGTGTTCAAAGGCAAGAAGGTTGACTGCACCGGTCTGATCCCATATGGTTCGGTCTCTTTCCCAGGGCAGCTTGCTGAAAGCGTCACACAAAGCACAAACTCTGTAGCTCCAACGACGACCACTCCCCCCAGGGGTCTCTGGGAAAATTGAACTCGTGAACTAAATGATGGAGCAGAAAATCTGACCCACAATCTTTAGAGCGTGAGGCATGTGGCTTAACCACTTGGCCACAGAGACCCCTGTGATCTAGAATATATATATGAAGGTTCAATACTTCGGGCCCCAACTGCAGTGTGTGCTATGGGACTATCTTCTACCTTGGCTACATTCCATTTATTGATTGCTACATTCAATATTTTGTCTGCTACATTCAATTTTTTGTCTGCTACATTCCATTTATTGACTGCTACATTCCATTTGTTGACAGCTACATTCCATTTATTGATTGCTACATTCCATTTGTTGACGGCTACATTCCATTCGTTGACTGCTACATTCCATTTATTGACTGCTACATTCCATTTATTGATTGCTACATTCAATTTTTTGTCTGCTACATTCCATTTTTTGACTGCTACATTCCATTTGTTGATGGCTACATTCCATTTGTTGACTGTGACATTTCATTTGTTGACTGCTACATTCCATTTGTTGACAGATTTTATTTCTCTTTCTGCAGCTGTCAGTTCGCAGTGTTTGAAATCTGCGTCCCTCAGGCGAAGGTATTGCTAAATTCATACTTCACGGTTGTTGAACTCCAAGAATCATTTCTTAGGAACTGAATCTGTACCCTCAGCTCGTTCTCACAATGCGTAATAAAGGAAATGCTGGGAGGGAGGTTGCAAAGAAATTTTCTGCGTACATCCCTTCATTCCAAGACATCTTCGATGAGGAATCGTTTTATATTTTTGCATTTGTTGTCATCATTGGGTCAATTGTGGCAGCAGTTTTTGCATCTCGGTATGTTAAAGTAAAAGATGCGGGACATCTGAATTAATCTTACAGTTGTAAATTATCTGTTTTTATAACGCTTGTAAGTGTATTGGATGAAAAAGGATTAGGATCAACAACAGCTGAAAAATGTTGGTGTTGACTGCAACATCCTGTAAGAGATATGCAATTTTTTTAAAAGTGTATTGGACGAAAAAGGATTAGGAAAGAGGATGTAAATTAGAAGTCAATATTAATGAGTGCTGTAAAATAATCAGTGAATGTTGAGGTAAATTTGAAGTCTTGTGTTACTGCCTGCCATAAAATAATCAGTGGTAGTTGAGGTAAATTTGAAGTATGTGTTACTGCCTGCTATAAAATAATCAGTGATTGTTGAGGTAACAGTTAGCTTACCCCTGAGATCTGCTATTTCAGCCTGAGTGTAATTTTTCTACGCATAGTATGCTATGAGCCAGTCTCCGTGGCGAAGGGGTTGCGGATGCAGTTCATAATCCTGTATACCCGCGTTCAAAACAGCTGCAGGCGATTTGGCAGCAGATCACCTTGCATGGTTTTTTATGAAATGGTATGGGTGTCGGTCATTCAGAAAGTATTGGCAAACTACTGAATGCAAATTTGCCAAGAGATCACAACAGTAAAGAATGCTTGTGTTGACTGCAAATCCTGGCTATGGGGGAATTCTGTCTTATTATTTATAATCATCATAATCAAGTACTTTGCCGACTGGCATGGGCACTCATGCTTCTCCACATCTTACGATCTCCAAGAAATCTTTCCATGCCATAATACAAGGCCGACAAGAGTCTTTTCTCATTGTCTTCAATTATCTCTCTCTCCATAAATCTTTACAGTTGTCACAGCTTTTTTCTTCTCATGATATGGCCAAGCAATTAACGCTGCCTCATTCTGATGTTTAAGTTGGCTTTGTGTTTTATTCACTTTCATACCTTTAGATTACTCATTTTGGAATTGTCAGAATTCTTCTGAAAAACCATTTCTTTGAGGCCTTAATGGATTTGCTGTTGATTAATTGTCCAGGATTCACAGCTGTGTGATAAAACTGGTTCTATGTAATATGCAAGCATTTTGTTTTCCAACCACTCCATTGACAGGAATATATTGCATTTTTCATGATTTTATAAAATGTCATTTTGTTTTGTCATATTATATTATTATTTATAATAGAGGATATAAGTTTTCAGCCAGCCACTTTTTTGTTTTTATGAGTTTATGGGATAAGTATAAATAAAAACAAACAAACAGTGTCTATGCTGGGCAGTGAAATTAAATGTACAATGTTCTAAATTTTTTTCTGTGGATTTGGCAATAAATGAGATCAACCAAAACAATACAAGTGTTAGAAATTGAAAATCTAGTAGATCTGATCTCTTTACAGGCGGACAGTTAGAGTATTGCTTTACTGATCTGGCAGCTTCTGCACCTTTTCTTGTTCCAGATGTATTGGTGTTACCTTTCCTCTGGAGTAAACTAGGCAGGTCGAGAGAGAGATCATGCTGCATGGGCTACACATGGTCTCTACAATTCATCTCAGACTGTGTGCTATGGAGAGATATAACTCTATCCCTGATACAGGCATTGATATTGCACCTTGGGAGCGAGTCACCACTGATCACATTGCATGATCAGGTATGCTTCATTGGAGCAGGGATCCTCCATGATGAAGTGATTACTTTGCCTGCCTTGTGCTCCGAATGTCATGGGTTTGATTCTGGGCTATGTCATTCGGTTCACAAGTGCAATTTTCTCAGCGACTCTTGGGGGTTGTCACTGGAGATACAAAGTTTGTACTTTGTGTGATGCTTTTGGCAGGTTGCATTGTGGAAATAGACTGAGCCTTATGGAAAAAAAACCAGGGTAACGATGTTGATCTTCTTGCCCTTTAAAACCTTTTAACATCCGTCATTGCAGTGTGAACTATGGTGTGGTTTGGTTAGTGTTGGTTGGTAAAGATTCTTTTTCATTGCACATGGTATTTCTATAAGTGACAGCTAGATCTCACAGCTTATGAAAACTGTTACTTACATTTCATACGTAAAGACTGTGATAACCTATACAGTTAAACGAACAATTAAAATATGGCGATATTTGGAGAGATTTCTTGCTCTCATCTTTATGTTCTAATAATCCTGCATGATACTAAATATATAACACAAAATAATAAATGTTTCTGTGGCTCTCGCTGGTTGGCTTTGAACTCAAGCGTAGTCCATACACACTATTTCTAGCACACTGGACTGAATTGTACATGTGGATTAGCTTTCCCTATTACCATTGTCTCCTGCCATCAGGTGAATCCACTCCGACTTCTGACAATGTATGTCCCCAAGTCAAGGACGAGAAGTCAACATTTTAGTCCAACTGACCCGTTTTAGGGTTTAAACCCCCTTCCTCAGCATCAGCTCACCTGATGTTTAAGAACGAGGGCTATTATCAATTCGGCCACTCTGACCTCAAAAGTAAGGAAATCACAGCAATCTTCACCCATACATGAAAGCTTCCATTGTGTTTTGTTGGAGGCTTCCACTTTCAGATAAAGGAAGCTGTGATGGCAACCTCTTGAGATACTGCTCTTTGGGAAATGTTTGTTTACTATGAAGGGGTTTTGAATGATAACCTTAAAAGTGTGATAAACATGACAATAACCATTTCATTGTCTTGTAACCTGTCAATATTGTTGTTAAGAATGTCAAGAGTGTTAAGCACCTGACACCACGGTAAAGATATACATGGTGACGTTATAAGGACAGTTTAAAGATGGCCACCCCACTTTTGACATGCACCGAAGAGGAGCAACAGTTATGTTTCCGCTTTTTAATCAGTGAAGTGGTAAAACCTATAGAAATTCATCGGAAAATAATAGACCAGTATGGTGATGCATGCCTGTCAGTCCAGCAAGTGGAGTAGGATGTTTCAAAACGGCATGTCTTCTGTGAACAGGTACAGCAGAATGGTGCATGAGTGGTTACACACGTGACCAAGAGAATTTGTTCTATAGGAATCCAAGCACTTTATCAGCACTGTAGGAATTGCATTGAATGCAGTGGTGACTACATTGAAAAAAGATACATTTGTTCTTTACTTATTTCAGAATATATTCTCTCTCTCTCTCTCTCTCTTCTCTCTCTCTCTCTCTCTACTCTCTCTCTCTCTCTCTCTCTCTCTCTCTCTCTCTCTCTCTCTCTCTCTCTCTCTCTCTCTCTCTCTCTCTCTCTCTCTCTCTCTCTCTCTCTCTCTCTCTCACACGCATTCACACACCCACCCACCCACAAAGTAAAAACAAATTTAAGGTTTTTATTTGAAGCCCCCTTGTATATATGCCAACATAGTCTTCGCATAATAGAATATAACCACAGCACACAAGGGCTGATGGGTATTAAGCCTCAAATGGTCATGTCTCTTCCACAGCGTTGTGGGTGCACCATTGTCTCAACAGACTCAACTCAGTGCTGAGATGGAAACATCTTTGCAGTAACCAAAACACAACTGACATCCTTTTCAGGGGAACCAAAAAAACTAAGTCACAAGTGCATGATTTTATAGTATATTTTAACTGTCTCTCAGATGTGCAATAGATACCTGTTTTTTATTTGAAAATATTTCAGTATTTAACATTGGAACATGTAGTTTCATGTGTTTTCATTTAATATTCATTATTATTGTGTGTACTGATCTACTGCCTGTACTATTATATTGTTTTACGAATTGAATCCCAATAAATCAGAATGCATGAATCATATTGATGTTTTTAGTGTTTCTAATTATCTATGGTGAAGGGGTTACGAATTCTATTCCCGCATACGTTTGAAACACAGCTGCGGGCGATTTGGAAGCAGGCGCCTTACATTGGTTTTCATACAAAGATATGTGTGCCATTTGTTGAGAAAGCAATGGCAAACTACTGAACGTAAACTTGGCAAAGAAATCATAAACATCCAAAAATGGGATTGACTGCGACGTCCCATGAGGGATATTCAACTAACTTTAACTTTAATTATGCTGAAGACTGTCAAACTGTCATCTAGTGCCTACAGTACCTTGTGGTGGATGACGTGTGTGTGTGTGTGTGTGTGGGGGGGGGGGGGGGGGGGGGGGGGAGAGGCCGCCTGGCTAATGCAGTCGCAAACTGTGCAGGTTAGGGTTTTAATTTTGCCCCTGACAGAAAAAATCCACACCTTACTTAGGATTCCAACCCAGGTCTCCCCAAGGAGAACCCGGCATTCTGGCCACTCGGCCATATGCTGGAGACAAATCAGGTTATTACACAATTTTGTCCTCTTCTTCTTTAACTCTTTACCCCCCCAGTGGGACATAGGCCCTCAACCAGTTCACTCCCTGCCCTCCTATCCTTATCGTCCATGCATCTCCGTCCATGTCCTCCCTATATTACTCATGTCTGTTTCTGCTTCTCTTCTCCATCCATGTCCTCCCCATATTACTCATGTCTGTTTCTGCTTCTCTTCTCCGTTCTCCATCCATGTCCTCCCCATATTACTCATGTCTGTTTCTGCTTCTCTTCTCCGTCCATGTCCTCCCCTATTACTCATGTCTGTTTCTGCTTCTCTTCTCCATTCATGTCCTCCCCGTATTACTCATGTCTGTTTCTGCTTCTCTTCTCCGTCCATGTCCTCCCCATATTACTCATGTCTGTTTCTGCTTCTCTTCTCCATCCATGTTCTCCCCATATTACTCATGTCTGTTACTGCTTCTCTTCTCTGTCCTCCCCATATTACTCATGTCTGTTACTGCTTCTCTTCTCTGTTCTACCATATTACTCATGTCTGTTCTGCTCTCTTCTCTGTTCTCCCCATATTACTCATTCTGTTCTGCTTCTCTCTCTCCATGTTCTCCCCATATTACTCATGTCTGTTCTGCTTCTCTCCTCTGTCTCCCCATATTACTCATGTCTGTTTCTGCTTCTCTTCTCTGTTCTCCCATATTACTCATGTCTGTTACTGCTTCTCTTCTCTGTTCTCCCCATATTACTCATGTCTGTTTCTGCTTCTCTTCTCCTCCATGTCCTCCCATATTACTCATGTCTGTTTCTGCTTCTTTCTCCTCCATGTCTCCCCATATTACTCATGTCTGTTTCTGCTTCTCTTCTCTTTTCCCCATATTACTCATGTCTGTTACGCTTCTCTTCTCTGTTCTCCCCATATTACTCATGTCTGTCTGCTTCTCTTCTCTGTTCTCCCATATTACTCATGTCTGTTCTGCTTCTCTTCTCTGTTTCCCATATTACTCATTCTGTTACTGCTTCTCTTCTCTTTTCCCCATATTACTCATGTCTGTTCTGCTTCTTCTCTGTTCTCCCCATATTACTCATGTCTGTTTCTGCTTCTCTTCTCTGTTCTCCCCATATTACTCATGTCTGTTACTGCTTCTCTTCTCTGTTCTCCCCATATTACTCATGTCTGTTTCTGCTTCTCTTCTCCATCCATGTCCTCCCCATATTACTCATGTCTGTTTCTGCTTCTCTTCTCTGTTCTCCCCATATTCTCATGTCTGTTTCTGCTTCTCTTCTCTGTTCTCCCCATATTACTCATGTCTGTTTCTGCTTCTCTTCTCTGTCCATTTCCCATTTACTCATGTCTGTTTCTGCTTCTCTTCCCATCCATGTCTCCCCATATTACTCTGTCTGTTTCTGCTTCTCTTCTCTTTTTTTCCCATATTACTCATGTCTGTTACTGCTTCTCTTCTCTGTCTCCCCATATTACTCATGTCTGTTTCTGCTTCTCTTCTCTGTTTCCCATATTACTCATGTCTGTTTCTGCTTCTCTTCTCTGTTTTCCCCTATTACTCATGTCTGTTCTGCTTCTCTTCTCTGTTCTCCCCATATTACTCATGTCTGTTTCTGCTTCTCTTCTCCCCTTTCTCATTTCTCATGTCTGTTCTGCTTCTCTTCTCTTTTCTCCCCATATTACTCATGTCTGTTTCTGCTTCTCTTCTCTGTTCTCCCCATATTACTCATGTCTGTTTCTGCTTCTCTTCTCCGTCCATGTCCTCCCATATTACTCATGTCTGTTTCTGCTTCTCTTCTCTTTCTCCCCATATTACTCATGTCTGTTTCTGCTTTCTTCTCTCCTTCTCCCCATATTACTCATGTCTGTTCTGCTTCTTTCTCTGTTCTCCCCATATTACTCATGTCTGTTTCTGCTTCTCTTCTCTGTTCTCCCCATATTACTCATGTCTGTTTCTGCTTCTCTTCTCTGTTCTCCCCATATTACTCATGTCTGTTTCTGCTTCTCTTCTCTGTTCTCCCCATATTACTCATGTCTGTTACTGCTTCTCTTCTCTGTTCTCCCCATATTACTCATGTCTGTTACTGCTTCTCTTCTCTGTTCTCCCCATATTACTCATGTCTGTTACTGCTTCTCTTCTCTGTTCTCCCCATATTACTCATGTCTTTTTCTGCTTCTCTTCTCTTTCTCCCCATATTACTCATGTCTGTTTCTGCTCTCTTCTCTCTCTTTTTTCCCCATATTACTCATGTCTGTTACTGCTTCTCTTCTCTGTTCTCCCCATATTACTCATGTCTGTTTCTGCTTCTCTTCTCTGTTCTCCCCATATTACTCATGTCTGTTTCTGCTTCTCTTCTCTGTTCTCCCCATATTACTCATGTCTGTTACTGCTTCTCTTCTCTGTTCTCCCCATATTACTCATGTCTGTTTCTGCTTCTCTTCTTCTCTGTTCTCCCCATATTACTCATGTCTGTTACTGCTTCTCTTCTCTGTTCTCCCCATATTACTCATGTCTGTTCTGCTTCTCTTCTCTGTTCTCCCCATATTACTCATGTCTGTTCTGCTTCTCTTCTCTCCATGTCTCCCCATATTACTCATGTCTGTTTCTGCTTCTCTCTCTGTCTCCCCATATTACTCATGTCTGTTTCTGCTTCTCTTCTCTGTTCTCCCCATATTACTCATGTCTGTTTCTGCTTCTCTTCTCTGTTCTCCCCATATTACTCATGTCTGTTACTGCTTCTCTTCTCTGTTTCCCCATATCTCATGTCTGTTCTGCTTTCTCTCTGTTCTCCCCATATTACTCATGTCTGTTCTGCTCTCTCTCTGTTCTCCCCATATACTCATGTCTGTTTCTGCTTCTCTTCTCTGTTCTCCCCATATTACTCATGTCTGTTTCTGCTTCTCTTCTCTGTTCTCCCCATATTACTCATGTCTGTTCTGCTTCTCTTCTCCGTTTCCATGTTCTCATTTCTGTTCTGTTCTTTTCTCTCATGTCTCCCCATATTACTCATGTCTGTTCTGCTCTCTTCTCTGTTCTCCCCATATTACTCATGTCTGTTTCTGCTTCTCTTCTCTGTTCTCCCCATATTACTCATGTCTGTTTCTGCTTCTCTTCTCTGTTCTCCCCATATTACTCATGTCGTTTCTGCTTCTCTTCTCCGTCCATGTCCTCCCCATATTACTCATGTCTGTTTCTGCTTCTCTTCTTGCTCGTCCCATATTACTCATGATCTGTTTCTGCTTCTCTTCTCTGTTCTCCCCATATTACTCATGTCTGTTTCTGCTTCTCTTCTCTGTTCTCCCCATATTACTCATGTCTGTTACTGCTTCTCTTCTCTGTTCTCCCCATATTACTCATGTCTGTTCTGCTTCTTTCTCTTTCTCCCCATATTACTCATGTCTGTTCTGCTTCTCTTCTCTGTTCTCCCCATATTACTCATGTCTGTTTCTGCTTCTCTTCTCTGTTCTCCCCATATTACTCATGTCTGTTTCTGCTTCTCTTCTCTGTTCTCCCCATATTACTCATGTCTGTTCTGCTTCTCTTCTCTGTCTCCCATATTACTCATGTCTGTTTCTGCTTCTTTTCTCCTCCATGTCCCCCCCATATTACTCATGTCTTTTTCTGCTTCTCTTCTCTGTTCTCCCCATATTACTCATGTCTGTTTCTGCTTTCTTCTCTGTTCTCCCCATATTACTCATGTCTGTTTCTGCTTCTCTTCTCTGTTCTCCCCATATTACTCATGTCTGTTACTGCTTCTCTTCTCTGTTCTCCCCATATTACTCATGTCTGTTTCTGCTTCTCTTCTCTCATTTCCCCATATTACTCATGTCTGTTACCTTCTTTCTCTGTTCTCCCCTTTCTCTGTCTGTTTTCTTCTTTCTCCTCATTCTCCCCATATTACTCATGTCTGTTACTGCTTCTTCTCGTTCTCCCCTATTACTCATGTCTGTTTCTGCTTCTCTTCTCTGTTCTCCCATATTACTCATGTCTGTTTCTGCTTCTCTTCTCCGTCCATGTCCTCCCCATATTACTCATGTCTGTTTCTGCTTCTCTTCTCTGCTCTCCCCATATTACTCATGTCTGTTTCTGCTTTCTTCTCTGTTCTCCCCATATTACTCATGTCTGTTTCTGCTTCTCTTCTCTGTTCTCCCCATATTACTCATGTCTGTTACTGCTTCTCTTCTCTGTTCTCCCCATATTACTCATGTCTGTTACTGCTTCTCTTCTCTGTTCTCCCTATATTACTCATGTCTGTTTCTGCTTCTCCTCTCTGTTCTCCCCATATTACTCATGTCTGTTTCTGCTTCTCTTCTCTGTTCTCCCCATATTACTCATGTCTGTTTCTGCTTCTCTTCTCTGTTCTCCCCATATTACTCATGTCTGTTACTGCTTCTCTTCTCTGTTCTCCCCATATTACTCATGTCTGTTTCTGCTTCTCTTCTTCATCCATGTCCTCCCCATATTACTCATGTCTGTTTCTGCTTCTCTTCTCTGTTCTCCCCATATTACTCATGTCTGTTACTGCTTCTCTTCTCTGTTCTCCCCATATTACTCATGTCTGTTTCTGCTTCTCTTCTCTGTTCTCCCCATATTACTCATGTCTGTTTCTGCTTCTCTTCTCTGTTTTCCCCATATTACTCATGTCTGTTACTGCTTCTCTTCTCTGTTCTCCCCATATTACTCATGTCTGTTTCTGCTTCTCTTCTCTGTTCTCCCCATATTACTCATGTCTGTTTCTGCTTCTCTTTTCTGTTCTCCCCATATTACTCATGTCTGTTACTGCTTCTCTTCTCTGTTCTCCCCATATTACTCATGTCTGTTTCTGCTTCTCTTCTCCATCCATGTTCTCCCCATATTACTCATGTCTGTTACTGCTTCTCTTCTCTGTTCTCCCCATATTACTCATGTCTGTTTCTGCTTCTCTTCTCTGTTCTCCCCATATTACTCATGTCTGTTTCTGCTTCTCTTCTCCGTCCATGTCCTCCCCATATTACTCATGTCTGTTTCTGCTTCTCTTCTCTGCTCTCCCCATATTACTCATGTCTGTTTCTGCTTCTCTTCTCTGTTCTCCCCATATTACTCATGTCTGTTTCTGCTTCTCTTCTCTGTTCTCCCCATATTACTCATGTCTGTTACTGCTTCTCTTCTCTGTTCTCCCCATATTACTCATGTCTGTTACTGCTTCTCTTCTCTGTTCTCCCCATATTACTCATGTCTGTTTCTGCTTCTCCTCTCTGTTCTCCCCATATTACTCATGTCTGTTTCTGCTTCTCTTCTCTGTTCTCCCCATATTACTCATGTCTGTTTCTGCTTCTCTTCTCTGTTCTCCCCATATTACTCATGTCTGTTACTGCTTCTCTTCTCTGTTCTCCCCATATTACTCATGTCTGTTTCTGCTTCTTTTCTCCTCCATGTTCTCCCCATATTACTCATGTCTGTTACTGCTTCTCTTCTCTGTTCTCCCCATATTACTCATGTCTGTTTCTGCTTCTCTTCTCTGTTCTCCCCATATTACTCATGTCTGTTTCTGCTTCTCTTCTCTGTTCTCCCCATATTACTCATGTCTGTTTCTGCTTCTCTTCTCCGTCCATGTCCTCCCCATATTACTCATGTCTGTTTCTGCTTCTCTTCTCTGCTCTCCCCATATTACTCATGTCTGTTTCTGCTTCTCTTCTCCTGTTCTCCCCATATTACTCATGTCTGTTTCTGCTTCTCTTCTCTGTTCTCCCCATATTACTCATGTCTGTTACTGCTTCTCTTCTCTGTTCTCCCCATATTACTCATGTCTGTTACTGCTTCTCTTCTCTGTTCTCCCATATTACTCATGTCTGTTTCTGCTTCTCCTCTCTGTTCTCCCCATATTACTCATGTCTGTTTCTGCTTCTCTTCTCTGTTCTCCCCATATTACTCATGTCTGTTTCTGCTTCTCTTCTCTGTTCTCCCCATATTACTCATGTCTGTTACTGCTTCTCTTCTCTGTTCTCCCCATATTACTCATGTCTGTTTCTGCTTCTTTTCTCCTCCATGTTCTCCCCATATTACTCATGTCTGTTACTGCTTCTCTTCTCTGTTCTCCCCATATTACTCATGTCTGTTTCTGCTTCTCTTCTCTGTTCTCCCCATATTACTCATGTCTGTTTCTGCTTCTCTTCTCTGTTCTCCCCATATTACTCATGTCTGTTTCTGCTTCTCTTCTCCGTCCATGTCCTCATATTACTCATGTCTGTTTCTGCTTCTCTTCTCCGTCCATGTCCTCCCCATATTACTCATGTCTGTTTCTGCTTCTCTTCTCTGTTCTCCCCATATTACTCATGTCTGTTTCTGCTTCTCTTCTCCGTCCATGTCCTCCCCATATTACTCATGTCTGTTTCTGCTTCTCTTCTCTGTTCTCCCCATATTACTCATATCTGTTTCTGCTTCTCTTCTCTGTTCTCCCCATATTACTCATGTCTGTTTCTGCTTCTCTTCTCTGTTCTCCCCATATTACTCATGTCTGTTACTGCTTCTCTTCTCTGTCCTCCCCATATTACTCATGTCTGTTTCTGCTTCTCTTCTCCGTCCATGACCTCCCCATATTACTCATGTCTGTTTCTGCTTCTCTTCTCTGTTCTCCCCATATTACTCATGTCTGTTTCTGCTTCTCTTCTCTGTTCTCCCCATATTACTCATGTCTGTTTCTGCTTCTCTTCTCTGTGTATTTTTAGTTCTTCCCCTATTTCTTTTGCCTTGTGTATTCCAGACAGACCTTTCTTTGAATACAATTCTCATGTGTTCTCAATGAGTGTCTAGTCCAGCGCCAGTGCCTTTGCTTCACCTTTTTGATCACTGGTGTTTGCCTAGTTCTCTCCATGAGCTGCACACTGGTGTTTGTCTAGTTCTCTCCATGAGCTGCACACTGGTATTTTTCTAGTTCTCTCTGTGAGCTGCACACTGGTATTTGTCTAGTTCTGTCTATGAGCTGCACACTGGTATTTTTCTAGTTCTCTCTGTGAGCTGCACACTGGTATTTGTCTAGTTATCTCCATGAGCTGCACACTGGTGTTTGTCTAGTTCTCTCTATGAACTACACGCTGGTATTTGTCTAGTTCTGTCTATGAGCTGCACACTGGTATTTGTCTAGTTTTCTCTCTTTCGGCTGCACAAGGTATTTGTCTAGTTCTCTCCATGAGTTGCACAAGGTATTTGTCTAGTTCTCTCTTTGAGCTGCACAAGGTATTTGTCTAGTTCTATCTATGAGCTGCACAAGGTATTTGTCTAGTACTCTCTATGAGCTGCACAAGGTGTTTGTCTGTTTCTGTCCGTGAGCTGACATATTTCACTGTGGGAACTATGGTGGTGCAGTGGCTAGCACACTCACCCGCCTACCTTGTGGTCAAGAGTTTGAATTCATGAGAAGAACTTGAGAAGATTCTTGTCAGTCTTGTGTCATGGCACGGAAGGAAGTCAAGACACGAAATTATCCATGATGTCGGAGTTTGTAACTTGTAGAGAGGCATGATCGCCCACGCCAGCCTAGCAAAGCACTGGATGATGATGAGGATGAGAATGAAGCCACACAACAAATCCTTTTAGCTGAAATACACAACACTTAGAATTCTATGTTTAATCATTTCCGTAGCATGCACCTTATGAGATTTGGTGAAATATGCCAGGCAATAAACTGTGCAGCCTTTTGTTTGTGGTTTCATTATTTAAATTTCCAAGGGGAAAACATTGATTTAAAAAACGAAATGTTAGTATCTTGCAGAGAAACAACAAGGGAGTCTCCGTGGTGAAGTGGTCAAGCTGCTTGCCTTGCGCTCCAAGGGTCATGGCTACGTCGTTCGGTTCACGAGTGCATTTTTCTCGGAGATTCTTGGGGATCATCGCTTGAGCTACGGGGTTTGTGCTTTGTGCAACGTTTCTGCAGGCCGACCTGCGGAAAGAGACGAGCATATGGGATTAAACCTGGTGCAATGAAGTCGATCCTCTCGACTTTTTAAGAGAAACAACAAATGCAAACATTAAAATAAAGTTAGTTGCATATCTTTTACAGGACATAGTCAACTTCAGCATTGATTGGCTATTTATGATTCCTAGCAAGCTTACGGTTAGTAGTTTACCATTGCTTTCTGAACGACCGGCACTCATACCATTTTTCATTTTAATAAACCAACGCAAGGCGGTCGGCTGCCAAATTGCCTGCAGCTGTGTTTCGAACACGGATTATATTAGAGATCTACACATAACGATGACATCTGGTACTGGATAGAACATGCATTGAGAAAACCTGAGAACACTATAACTAGAAAGGTCTTCCCCTGTAATCCACAGGGCTACAGAAATAGAAGAAGATCCATACAAATACATAGAGAAGAGAAATAGAGACAGAATTAAATAATGTTGGGAGAATATAGATTGAGCTGCATGGAGTAGCTACGGGTATGATAGCTTGAAGTGAGTTGATTGAGGTCCTATGCCCCATCTAGGAATAAAGAGCCAACCAAGAAAGAAGAGATGTGTACTCTGAGGGGCAACAGCAACTAATTCATCAGCCTGATCATTGGCCCGCACACCCGCATGACCGTGACAGAACATTATTATATGACAATTCCCACCCTGTCAAACTATACTAGCCATTCTACCTGGGCAATGCCAGTTTCCACTTTCCAAAGCTATCTCTGTGTGAGTCCATTACAAACACAACATGTCTGGCTGTCTCAGAAACAACTACAATGCACAGGCCTACAACCCACATAGTTTAGGCTTACGCAGATGAGAATTGCAGACAGGAGACAGTGGTGTGGGGTTATCAGATCGCTCATCTCATTACTTCATCTCATTGTGTTCCTCTTGTATCTTGCGGTGTCGAGGTGAAGTACAGACAGCGGGAGAGTACCCGCTTATGGGCTTCTTGTATCGATATCAGACAAATACTAGCCCCGGGTATTAAAGTTTAAAGTCAAGACCATTGACTTCATTGCACCGGGTTATATCCAATATGGCTTGGTCCCTCTATACAGAACAGTAAGCCGCCTGGCAAGGGCATCACACAAGGAATGAACTCTGTATTTATCCATATTTGTATTGACCTGCCAGCAATCAGTCAGTGGCCGGCTTCGTGGCTTAGAGGTTATGACTTTTCTCCGTAATCTCATATACCCTCGTAAGGTAACGTGATGACGGTGAGAATTAGCAGTGGTTCGAATCGCATCGATAACTTACGGGGTATGTGAGCCGGCCACTCAGAAAGCAATGGCAAACTACTGAGCGTAAACTTGCCAAGAAATCAACATACAGCTGAAAGATGCTGGTGTTGACAGGGATGTCCTGTAAAGGATATGCAGAAAAGAAAAAAAAAACAGTCAGTGATGTGGTCAGTAGGCCTATCGTACCCGTAACCTTTACTTCTCAAAACATTTCTGGTACCAATTGTAGGCTGGGTCAACCTGGGAGACTAGGTCAAGTTTAACATTTCGAATTAATTTTTCTGGGAGTGATGGATTGATGTTTATGGGTGTGATGTATGGTTGCGCAGTCTACCATATAATGCTGTTCATGCACAATTAGCCACAACACGTGGGACAACCACAATGTGAGGATGACACATGGTTCCTCAGATAATCAAAAAAGTGGATGCCACAAGTTCTGTTTCAATGTTTTATTAACGCGACAGTAAATATGGTAGTACTCTGTTGATCCAATACAATTACAGTCAACATGATATCTATGATTGAAGTGTGAGCATCAGTTTCGTGATCTTATATCGACCAAATGTAATAAATTTAATTGACTTCCTGTAGTCCTGTATTCTTCTACTCAATTGCGCGTTTGTTACTATGGTGCGTTAAAATGTTTGCCCTCATTCACGTTCAGGTTGTTGAACATAGTATCTTTTGCAACGTTATGAAATTGTTCCTGCCGTCTTATATTTACTCCCACCCGAGAAATATGTCTGTGATGGGTCCAAAGGCAACTGAAATCATGGAAAGCGGCGACATTTCTTTGATGTTTGGCGAAAATGTGTTAAATTCACACTAACAATTATTTTTTTTACAGTAATGCACATTAATTTGAGGCACAATTCCATTCCACTCTGTGACGCGCTTCTCTTAAGGAAATTACCGCCCACCTAGGAGAATATTCATTATTGAACACTGATGTTTCCATGTGAAGATGTAATACATTTCACAGATATGCACTTCATCTCTGACCCGTAATTAATACACCACATTTAAACAAACACTGAGATCTGCTGTACAATCTCCTGAACATAAATTGTTTTGTTGGGTGTACATAATTGTTATATGCTAAATCTCATCATTTTCCCTCACTTAGTTACTGACTTGTGGGTTTTTATAAGTGGACAAACATTTGTGAACGCACGATAGTGCTTCGACCTGAACCGAGATCACTAGCCTGTGTGTTTGGGGAACTATGGGGCATGCTGATCTAGGTAGGTTAATCACTTGCTCTCAGTCTCATTTGTTACAGATTCCCACCTATCTCATCTTGAGACTTTACGGAGTAAGTCTCGAACAAACAAACAAAAGTCTTATTTCTCCGCGCTCATAGACCAATCTGGCACTTACAGTATCGCGATTGTTACATAATCATAATGGAAAAGGGTATTATTTTAGAATGCAAAACAAACAACGACAAAAGATGTCCAATTGTCATTGTTTTTAAAATTTGCATATCCCTTACAGGACGTTGCAGTCAACATCAGCATTCTTTAGCTGTTGTTGATGTTCTTGGCAAGATTACGTTCAGTAGTTTGCCAATGATTTCTGAGCTATCAGCTCTCATACCCCATGAGTAACCATCGCGACGCGATCCGCTGCCGAATCTCGAGCAGCTGTGTTCCTCATGTGGATATGCGGGATTACGGAGAAAGTTGTTAAACCCTTCGCCAGAGTATATAACAGTGAACCTCACTTTCGCCAATCTAACAACAACGATGACACAATATATAATGCAATTGTTTTTCAAAGCCAATTCAAAGTAATTCGATTTCATTAAGAAATGAACAGCATGGCTGCATAGACTATTCAACCACGTTTGGGTAGAACAACAGACACCACGAGACTGGGGAAACGCCATATTATTCTAATTTGGAAAAACAAAGGCAGCAAAAGAGACTGCACACGATACAGAGGCATTTCACTGTTGAGTCATACTGGGAAAATATTTTGCATAATTCTTGAAAAAATATTAAGAACTATTATAGAACCCCAGCTAAGCGAAACACAACTTGGATTTAGGAAAAACAAAGGATGCACAGATGCCATTTTTTCTTTTAGACAACGTATAGAAAAATCAATCGAATTCAATGAAACACTGTAATTAGCCTTTGTCGACCAAGAAAAGGCATTTGATAGAGTAGATAGAAACAAGCTGTGGGAAATCCTTAAACAATATGGAGTGAGTACATGTCAGAATCCCCAATAAGGCCTTACAGAGGCAATGAGTTAACACTAGTCTAGTAGGGAGACACCAGACAGGAGAGACACCGAGTACTATTAATAGCCTCACAAGGAGACACAATTGTGTCAGACCAGAGGTCGATGAGTACAGATGAGCGAGGGCTTTCCCCAAGCAATTGGGAAGCTTGGTAACCGTGAAGTGCCCGGTTACTCGAGCTCACTAGCCAGCGTGCTGGCGAGACCATGCACGCAATAATAGCTACTGCACGGAGTGGAGTGTCCGTGCTTGTCCACGCAATGTGTAGCGTGTGGACAGACTGACTGGAGACGGTAGAGAGAGCAGACGTATCCTTGACCAATGCTAGAGTTTCTAGGCAATAGGCAAACATAGGGCTGTGCATTTAGATTGTGAAATACTAGCATCATCTATCATCACGTTAATGCATTCATGTTATATAATGATGATGAAATATAACGCCCGTAGAGCCATTCAAATGTTGGCTCTGAATAAATTGCATTCCTTTCGCAAAATATCACGAGTTGTTATTTCGTGCAGTGCGAAAGTAGGGGAGTCTTGAGAATCTGCAGCGCACAAGTCGCTGACAGGCTAGACCCCGAATTGGTGTCAGAACACAGTGAACCAACGCCAGCGGCACAATTACTGTCAGATTACAGTGAAGCAACGCTTCTCAACAGGCATTTGTTGTAATATTCAACGAACAGTTAACGCCAACATGCAAGTGGTATTATAAACCACTGAACGAACGCTGGCTATCGATTGATATTACAAAATACTGAAGCAGCATCAGTTCATTGCACGATTCAACATCATTGCTGTGTGATATATTTCAAATTTGTTTCAATACATGCCATAAATAATTTTTTTTCCTTGTGGTAAATTAGATCGGTAAAGTGTGAAATTCTACCAATATTAATTAGAAAGTGTGTTATTATACTAAAAGCAATTGAAATGTTTAAAATCATCAGTGAACATTACCATCGTAACCACCATGTACATTTCATTGCATGTGATACAGCCATCAATGTCACCATTTTACGAAATCAGTAAATAGATTAGCGACGAACTGCAGCCTAGAACGAAGGTACGCCAGAGTCAAACAGCGAAGACAAGACGACATTGACGGTCATACGACTAATCATCTCACTTATCATCTAACAATCATTCAGACGATCATATCAGTCATCCATTAATACCATTTATCACTATTTATCACATTTTCATTCATCATTCGCATGAAATATGAGATTGTATTGACAACTTAATGGAATATGAAATAATTAATGAAATATGATGAAATATGAGCTTGTATTGACAACTTAAGCTTGCATCTAATTTTTGCTGCTCTACTAACCAGAAGCAGCCCTTGTGTTATCAAGTCGAACCATTGTGTAGTATGAAAGACAGCGGTGGAACATCCCAAGTACCGTACCTTCCAACAATTTAGATGAGTATATTTTCCGAATATTTTGGTATGCTCTAACTTAATCATGCATCTTCTTTTTCAGTAAAAGATGTACACTTACTAACACATTATTATAAACTATTGTATGAATATCATTGTAGTATCATTTTGAACTAACATTACGCCACAAAATGGCGTCACTAAATGAATGTATCCAGGCGGGCATCGCAATGGGCCACACTGGAGATAAGCTAGAAAAATGGGCGGACCAAAAATATAGAGAAGAAACAGAAAGAAAAGCTGCTCTTGACAGAGATGAAAGAGCATTAGAAAGGCAACATCAAAAAGAAATGAAAGAGATCGAGGAGGCTACCAAAGTAAAGATGAAAGAAATGGAGGTAGATTCTAACAGACAGATAGCCTCTAGCAAACAAAAGAGCCAAGAAGAACAGAAAAAATTTAGTAAGTACAAGGGCCTTATCAAACCATACACTGTAGGTGATTCAATCAGCGCATGGACTGAAAATATAGAGTTCCAACTAAAAACACAAATACCTTTAGAGGATTGGGCAATGATTTACATGAGGAACTTGAGTGGGGAGCCTTTAAAAGTAATAGAAACCATACCTACAGATCTTAGAAACAATTACCAGTACATACACGATAGGATAATGCAACATTTTCTTTTGGACGCTACTGGGTACCAAATTCAATTCTCACAGATTAAACCAAAAGCAACTGAAACTTTCTTAGACTACATTTCTAACGTGCAGAGCACATTTAAAAAATGGACTAAAGCTGCTAAAGTAGGTAACAGCTATGAAAAACTAGAAGAGCTAATGGTAATGGACAAAGTCATTTCTACCGTGCCTACCCCTTTTGCAAAGTTCTTACAACAGTCCGATATTGATTCCATTCAACAATTAGAGAAATGGGGGTCAGCTTATTTTTCATCTAATCGGGACATATTTAAAACTACATCACATGACACAGAAATTACAGCTTTCGCAAATAGAGTTCCTGATAGATCCTACAACCAGAAAGATTACAGTAAGAAAGACAAACCATATCAGAAACCACCTCGATGTAACTATTGCAATCTTTTTCATCCGGCTTACTCGATGTGTGATAAGAACCCCACATATCCTTCACACCTAGAAGCAGTGTTAAAGAAGCAAGAAAGCAGAAGATCATCGTTTAAACGGGCTGTAAATTGTTATTTTTGTTCAAGTTATGGCCACTATAGCAATAAATGTCTTGGGAGACAGAGAATGAAGGCAAACAATGCAGCACTCATCGATACATCATCAGATGATGAGAGTGACATAGATCCCGAACTTGTGAATGTATTGCCAACGAATGAATGTCAGAGTGTATCATCAGTAACCGATATTTTAGACTTTAAGAAATGTAAAGTATGCCAGCAGTTTCATGCGGAGGGGAGATTGAAATGTGGACACGTAATATCATGTTCAAATGAAGAAGCTAACGCAGTATGTGCCTCCAGAGGTAACCTTAAGTTCTACGATGCACTGGTCAATGGTAAACCATGCCAATGTTTAGTTGATAGCGGTAGCACTCTACTGGGTTTAAGGAGGAGAACTTGCTAGACCAGAAGATTATACGGGTGAATTTGTCAAATGCCGTACTTTCTCGGGAACCATCGAGAAATATCCACTGGCAAAAGCGCATATCAATACCCCGTTCCTTACCGGCACATTTACGTGCGCTATCCTCCAAGATCCATGTACGGATCTTATTTTGGGATGCCTAGATGCATTGAAAGAATGTATAGACGACAACATAAAAGCCTGGAAAGAGATACACATGGTCAACGCTGTAACTAAGTCAGATACAGAAACAAATTATACTGACTTACAAAATGAAATGCTACAGCTATTAACGCCAAGTGGTGCAGATACCAACACTACTCGACAAAAGTTGATCGAGGCACCGACCAAACAATCACACCATATTTTAACTTGTTGTGTGAGCGAAAGAAAGTTTCTAAAAATTCTTCCTGGTACTTAAAAAAAGTTAACGGAATTCTCACGCGTTATTACACATATAATAACCATGAAATTCAGCAGACGGTGTTACCTGTAACAAAATGTGCTAAAAATCGCACATGCACCACCGTTTGCTGAACATTTGGCCTATCATAAAACGCGAGCCAAAATTCTATCACAATTTTACTGGCCGAAATTTTGTTCGGACATAAAATCTTTCTGTCGTTCTTGTACTGTTTGTCAACATCGTGTACGAAAGAAAAAGCATGTAAAGGCCGAAGTGCAACGGTCAGTGATAGCATCTAGACCACTTGAGAGTATAGCGGTCGATATTACTGGACCCCTAATGCAGGTGTCGAGTAATGGAAACCATAACTATCCAAACAAGGGTACTAAAACGATTCACCTTAAACCAAACCAAAAGGTTGTAATTCAACTAACTGATAAACATAATATGATACTAACATTTTGCCAAGGGCCTCTCAACGTTGAACTCAAAATATCAGATGCGGATCATGAAATATCGATAAAAGAACACTTAGAGATATTTCATATCAACATCCTGAAACCATACGTTTCACAACAAGTACAACAGACAGACGAACAGATTGCACCAACACCTAGCAATGAGACGACAGACATACACAACTCAACTTCACTAGGTAGGTCGACACACGACAGCGACAACGCAAATACACTTAGCCAGATAACAGCACACACAAATAGCAGCACAACAGTATTGGACGAGATGGAACTACCAGTTCCTACAGTAAACGCAACTGCGACGAATATCTCAACATATAAGAATAACTTATGCAGTCAGACGAAAGACTGGACAACACACCTACTGAAACGTCGACAAGTCTTCGACAGGTTGAGATTGTTTGGACTCACAGCTAAGCCGTCCAAAGTAGAGTTGGGCATGGAACAAATTGACTTCCTGGGTCATACCATCTGCAGGGGCCAATTGAAAACTGATGACAGAATCGTCACTAAGATTCTGAATTTAACAATGCCAACGACCAAGAAACAGGTCCGAAGTTTACTGGGTCTGGTAAACTACTATAGTAAATTCATTCCAAATCTGGCGGAAATCACCAGTGTTTTTTCTAACATCTTAAAAGCTTTGGCTAAGTTATCTGTAAAAGATGCACGATTAATTAGTGCGTTATCAAAAATTGAAACATCTTTTCAGCGTTCCACCTATACTTCATATGCCTAACCCAAAACTCACTTAGTTCTTACGCATAGATGCGAGTGCCATATCCATATCTGGGATACTAGGACAGTTCTACGATGGGACGTTCCACCCCGTAATGTACGTAAGTCGCAAGATTACTCCTGCTGAATCAAGATACTCAGCATCAGAATATATTGAACCAACGCTTAGACCCCGAATTACTCAGCATCAGAATTGGAGGGCCTTAGTTTGATCTATTGCGTGAGAAAGTTTCATAGATTTTTGGCAGGAGCACAGTTTGTAATCCAATCCGATAACTCTCCATTGTCTGTAATACAGTCTGGACATCCTACCAACAATAGAATTTACAGGTGGGCTTTGATTCTCCAAAAATTACACATTTACCATCCAGCACTTAAAAGGGAGAATAAATACGGTTACGGACATTTTAAGTCGTCCATCATCCATTCAAATACCTGATTTGGAGGAAGGGATCGACCATACACCACCAGAAACAGTGACACTGTAATAGTAGATAACTCAGTGCCGTATGTATAACTATGTTATAATAGTCTACAAAGAGTATTGCTCCATCTTCACAACGCCGAGGAGGACGTCGACTTAGTGTAATTAAGTATAGAAATGTAACTGTGATATATGTATATTATTATTTTATTAACAGTATCTATAACTTCATTTTTTTTTATTATTATTTATTCAATTGCAAATTGGTTAAATGCATATATAACTTTATTTTCTTATTTGTTAGTTAGAAATCACCATCATTTAATTAATAACCCATTTATTAGAACACCAATTATAGAAATACAATTGTTAGATCTTATATTAGTTTATTACCATATAATCATAATCATTTATACATCCATCTATCTAACATATCATTTCCAAACTAACACAACCATTTAGGAATTATTATCATCTTTTTCACAAATAACATTTAAGGTAATTAACCCATTTTTTTTAAATGAAAGTACTTTTAAAAATTATTTCCCTTGAGGGTAATTTAGGTCAGCACCCCAAATTTTTGGAATTTTACTGGGAAACAGGTTTGGTAACCAACCATCCTCATAACTTTTGTATTTTATGTACAGCATGGACGCGTGAAAAAAAACGCAAGTCTTTTGGGCCCTGTTTATTTTAAAAATTTCACCCAATCGTTTATTGTATATATAAAAATGTT
The DNA here is from genome assembly GCA_014155875.1 of Cepaea nemoralis. Classification (NCBI taxonomy): domain Eukaryota; kingdom Metazoa; phylum Mollusca; class Gastropoda; order Stylommatophora; family Helicidae; genus Cepaea; species Cepaea nemoralis. The sequence goes on along the minus strand of JACEFZ010009221.1, from coordinate 4,068 downwards.
TATGTTTTTGGGTACTATGAAACATATTTTAATGACGAGAAAATGGTTAGTGAAAAAAACAGTATGAAATTGAATGAAAGATGTATGAAAGAAAATAATGCGGGGGGGAAGAAAAAAAAACTTGGGTAAAATTGAAAGAAAGAGAGCAAAAGAGAAAGACGCGGGAAACATTTTTTTTTCCCCTTTCTTGGGGGAAACCCCCCCCCCTTTTATTGACTTTTTCTGTGTCATCTGTGTAGCCAATTTTTGTTTTTTTTGAGTTTTTTTTTTTTTTATGTGTTACTGCCACACTTTTTTAACAAAAAGTTTTTTATTAAAAGAAAAAAACTTTGAGCTTCCCGAAAAACGGGAATTTTTTTTGGTTTTTCCCAAAAAATAATAACCCAAGGGTTTTTCAACCACAAATAAACCCATTTCGGCGCTCGAAGGAAAAACCCCAACATTTAGGTACACCCCCCGCCATACCCTTTTTGGGGGTTAAGGTCACTTTTTTTTTGAAAAACGCCCCGGGCCCCCAACCCTTTAAAAGGAAAAACCAGAACCAAAGGGGAACCCCCCCCAACCCTTTTTTCCAAAGGGGAAACCCCAAAAAAAATTAATTAAAAAAAATTTAAAAAACCTTAAAAAATTTTTTAACAGTTTTGGGGGGGAAAAAAAAAAATTTAAAAAAAAAGCCCTTTTTTTTTCAAAAAACCCAAAAAAAAGGGGGGGGGGGGGAAAGGGCCGGGGGGGGGGGGGGGGGGAAAAGGGGGTGGGGGAAAAACCAAAAGGGGTTTTTTTTGGGGAAAAGGGGGGGGTTGGTGGGGGGGGGGGGGGGGGTTTAAAATTTAAAAAGGGAAAAAGGGGGTTTTGGGGGGGAAAAAGGGGGGGGGGGGGGGAAATTAAAAATTTTAAAAAATTTGGGGAACAAAAAAAAAAAAAGGGAAAAAAAAAACTTTGGGGGGCTTTTTTCCAAAAAATTTTTTGGGGGTTGGGGGTTTTTTTTTTTACTTTTCATAAATTTAAGGGGGGGGTTTTTAAAAAATAGTGTTGTGGGTTTTGTCCCTTTTGGGGCAAATTTTTTTTTTTTTGGGGGGACAAGGGGTTCAAAGACAAAAAAAAAAGTCCAAAAAAAAGGGGGGGGGGGGGGAAAAAGGTTTAAAAGACCCTAGCCCACAAAACCGGGAAAAAGGAAACCAAAAGGGCATAAGTCATAAGGGGCAACGGGGGGACTTTTTTACTCCAATCCCAAAAAAAATTTCTATAGAAAACCCAAATACCCTGATAAAATGGGCTACCCGAATTTTGCCAAAAAAAAAGGAAAAAAAAAAAAAATTTTTTAAAACAACTTTTTTTTTGAATGAAGGTAAAAAAAGATAGGGGGTTTGTTTTCTATTTTTTCCCCAAAAATAGGGAAAATTCTAACCCTTTTTGGAGATTTTTTGGGGCAAAATTTTTTGGGAACCAAGGGGGAAATTTTCTTTTGTGAAACCAAAAAAGTGTTTTTCAAATATGAGTTTTAAAAAAAAAAGGGAAGTAACCACTTTTGCAAGAGGGGGGACCCTTTCCCAAAAAAATCCCCCCAAATAAAAAGGGCCCCTTTCAGAAAAGGGAAAAGAGTTTAAAACTTGTCCCAGTTTGGGAGACACCAGACAAAGAGAGACACCGGGGGAAATTTCTATTTTTAAAAGCCTCCAACAAAAAAGGAAGGGCACAAATTTTTTTGGTTTCCCCGACCAGAGGTTTTTGGAAAAGAGGTACAGATTGAGGGGGAGGGGCCCTTTTCCCCCAAACAAATTGGGAAAACTTTTGGTAAAACCCCCAAGTGCCCCGGGTTTCTCGAGGGTCACTAAACCCCCGCGTGCTGGCGGGGGAAATGCACGCAATAATAGCTACTGCACCGGGGAAATGGAAATGTCCGGGGCTTGTTCCCCCGCAATTTTGTAGGGTGTGGACAGACTGGGGGCTTTTAGACGGTAAAAAGGGAGAGCAGACGTATCCTTGACCAATGCTAGAGTTTTCTAGGCAATAGGCAAACATAGGGCTGTGCATTTAGATTGTGAAATACTAGCATCATCTATCATCACGTTAATGCATTCATGTTTATATAATGATGATGAAATATAACGCTCGTAGAGCCATTCAAATGTCGGCTCTGAATAAATTGCATTCCTTTCGCAAAATGTCACGAGTTGTTATTTCGTGCAGTGCGAAAGTAGGGGAGTCTTGAGAATCTGCATCGCACAAGTCGCTGACAGTACACATCTAATGAACCTATGTAGATGCTTATACAACAACAGTGAATGCATAGTGAGAGCAACTGGAGGACACTCAGAACCCTTCACCATAAGATCCGGAGTACGACAAGGCTGTGTCCTGTCCCCTCTCTTGTTTATAACATATATAGACAACATATGTAAAGAAACCAGCCAAACAGAGATCGCAAGAACACAGCATGACGAGAACACAGAAGAAGAACCATCTGTAAATCTAACCATTAGAGAACTCCTGTTTGCAGACGACCAGGCACTAATAGCAAAATCAGATGCTGAATTACAAGACCACATGAATAGTCTAAACGAAATGTGTAGGGAACATAACATGAAAATTAGCACAAGTAAAACAGAGGTACTGACTATAACTAAAGAAGAAAAATCAACAACGATTTACCTAAACGAACATCTCTTGAAACAAGTAAAGAGTTTCAAGTACCTAGGAAGTATAATATCATCAAATGGCAAATCAGAAGACGAGATCGAAAATAGATGCAACAAGACAAACCAACTCATTGGACAAATGGCACCAATACTAAAGAACAAACATGTATCAATAACTACTAAGAAAGTACTTTACAACACCATCTTCTTACCAACTCTATGTCACCAATGCCAAACCTGGACCATGACAGAAAAAGAGAAAAGAAAAATCACAACAGAAATGAGATTCCTGGGAAGAATACTCAATGTATCAATAAGAGATAAGATCAGAAATGAAGAAATCAGGACTAAAGTGGGGGTTACAGCTGCACTAGATTTTATTAGAAAGCAGCAAGTCAAATGGTTTGGCCATGCAAGTAGGTTACCAACTAACAGTATACAACAACAAGCAATGATGTACAGACCAGAGGGAAACAGAGGAAGGGGCCGACCACGGAAACGATGGACGCACGGAATAACAGAGTCCATGGGAATATCGATACATTAAGCCCATAAGCGGACACTCTCCGGCTGTTTATACTTCACCTCGACAACGCAAGGTTCAAAAGGAACAAGATGAGATGAGATGAGATGAGATGAATCATGGTTCATCATCATAATCATCAACTTCCACTTTTGCCGTCAAGCGTTGTGAGGAGGAATAATTGGCGCGCCAGCGTCCGATGGGTGGCATTGGATAGTGTCATTCCATGCGATTGTACAATGTCTTTGATGTTGTCAGTCCAATTTCTTCTTGGGCGTCCTCTTGGTCTCGTCGCAGATGATGTTTGAGGTAGGGCCAGTTATGGTAGTTGATGGCGTTGCATTCTAAGAGATGGCCAGACCACTAGATCTTCTGTCATTCAGTAAATGTGGCACAAGGTTTTGATCCCACTATTTGTCTGATAACATTTCTTACTCGGTCTCGGATTGCTAAGTTGGCAACTCTCTGTGGCATGTTGGGTGGAAAGGTTCAGTACCCACCAGTGCATCCCCCGTGAGAAGTAACGCCAGAGAGATGGGACTGATTTCTAACAGAGTGGATAGGTCACTGGAAGATAATGTGACCCAAAAGAACTCAGGATGTCTAGGGGACTCCCGGATCTGTTAAATGTTAAAGGATCCATAATAGTTTTTTTTTTCCCAAGGAGAAAAATTTAGCGACTCATAAAACCCCACTTGTATCCATTTTCCCTAATAGGTGAAGCGGCTACAAGAATTACTTAAATATGAATGGTTCTCCTCAATGAACAATTTGGAACTTAGGAGCTTACAGTAGGATCAGTAATTCGCTGCCTACTGGTGTTTACCCAGCCACATGCTGTTCCAAATTCTTCAATGTATGTTAATTAATACTTTAATTAAACATATAATGAACTGGCCCCCAACAAAA
>JACEFZ010009220.1:0-60644 GCA_014155875.1 Cepaea nemoralis | reverse complement strand
TGTCACCTACACGCCCACATGCAACGCTCTGTAAAAACACAAACAATACACTTTGCAACGATTTTAACACTCAATAAAAGTTTAAACAAAAAATTAATTTAGATTTGTTGCGGTCGGTTTGTAACCCACTTCACACGCCAGTGATCCAGGGCTTGTTTCCGGATCCGATCAGGGATATGCACTACTGACGAGCTCAAACGAGAGCGAAACTCGAGTATAGTGCTTCCATATTGACGTGGATAGGCCTTAGGTTCATACCAGAATACGATCAGCGTTGCCAGTAGTGGGTTGTGCTCGGTATTTGAATATTCAATATTTCTGACGTCCATGTTACGGTTTCTCTTCACAACGTATAAATCTTTCGCCTTAAGATTTTTTTGGTTGGGTATTTGTGATGCCCATGTTAAGTTTACGGTTATAAATCTTTCCACTGTAAGGACGAATTTTTATTTTATCAACTTTCAAGTACTATCATATTGTCATATTGTCAGGAACAGAACTGCGAAATGTTCTCCACTTTCATTGACCTTACCAAGGCTTTTGATACAGTCAGCAGAGAAGGACTGTGGAAGATTATGGCAAAATATGGCTGTCCACGAAAGTTTGTCCAAATAGTGCGGCTATTTCATGACGGCATGCAGGCAAGAGTACAGGGAAATGGTGAACTGTCTGAACCCTTTCCTGTCACCAATGGAGTGAAGCAAGGATGTGTCCTGGCACCAACACTGTTCAGCCTCATGTTTTCAGCCATGTTGACGACTTCCTTCGAGAACGACGACATTGGAATAGACATCAAATACCGTATGGATGGAAAGTTATTCAATCTCATAAGACTGAAAGCTAAAACCAAAATTAACAGCGGCACCGTCAGAGAGCTCCTGTTTGCTGATGATTGCGCTCTATACGCCAACTCAGAGGCGGACATGCAACATAATGTTTAAGCTTTCTCACATGCCTGTGCCAACTTTGGGCTCAATGTCAACTTGGAGAAGACTGTAGTTATGTACCAGCCAGCTCCAGGGAATAATCACACTGTGCCGAATATCAAAGTGAATGATCATAGACTAAGTGTTGTGGACAAATTCACCTATCTTGGCAGCACCGTGTCACAAGCTGCCACAATCGATGACGAAGTGCATGCAAGAATCTCCAAGGCCAGTGCAGCATTTGGCAGACTGTACAAGAATGTATGGGACAGAACTGGAATAAGCCTGCAAACAAAGCTAAGAGTCTACAAAGCAGTTGTATTATCCACACTGTTATATGCTTGTGAAACCTGGACTGTTTATCAGCGACACGCTAGGAAATTAAACCACTTCCACACAGTCTGCCTAAGGAAGCTACTGAAGATTAAATGGCAAGACAAGATTCCAGACACTGAAGTCCTAGAAAGAGCATCCATGCCCAGTATCCACACTCTACTGATGAAGAATCAGATTCGCGGGCTGGCCATTTGACTCGCATGCCAGATCACAGGCTCCCTAAACGAATTTTTTTCAGCGAACTGCGTTGTGGTAAACGCTCCCAAGGTGGCCAGAGGAAACGTTTTAAAGACACTCTGAAAATTTCACTGAATGCTTTTGGAATTCATCATGACACCTGGGAGGCTGCAGCCAGAGACCGAAATTCGTGGCGTGCATCATTGCGCAAAGGTGCAGTCATATGTGAGGCAACCAGGACTGCAAGAGCCGTGAAGAAAAGGCAGGACAGAAAAACGACTGCAGGAAATCCTCCTCCAGAGACGTCAAGCATTCTTTGCCCACATTGTCAAAGAACATTTCGAGCCAAAATAGGCCTTATCAGCCATCTTAGAACCCACGGCTCCACACCTTCAACCCCACTGGATGAAATGAATGGTCATCATCATTCTTGATGGACAAACAGTAGTAGTAGTAGTAGTAGTAGTAGTAGTAGTAGTAGTAGTAGTAGTAGTAGTAGTAGTAGTAGTAGTAGTAGTAGTAGTAGTAGTAGTAGTAGTAGTAGTAGTAGTAGTAGTAGTAGTAGTAGTAGTAGTAGTAGTAGTAGTAGTAGTAGTAGTAGTAGTAGTAGTAGTAGTAGTAGTAGTAGTAGTAGTAGTAGTAGTAGTAGTAGTAGTAGTAGTAGTAGTAGTAGTAGTAGTAGTAGTAGTAGTAGTAGTAGTAGTAGTAGTAGTAGTAGTAGTAGTAGTAGTAGTAGTAGTAGTAGTAGTAGTAGTAGTAGTAGTAGTAGTAGTAGTAGTAGTAGTAGTGTGATATATTTTCACAAAACGTAACGACGCATTTCCAGGACGACAAAATCAGAGTTTACCACCAAAAATACTAAGTTTGTTTCATATTACTACAATCCCATGTTTTAAAGGACGGACTTATGGTCCACGGGAATGTAAAAACACGAAACGGAGAAAGCTGAGATATAATTAGCTACAATCGATTTCTGGCCTCATTGTCCGGCCTCATTGTACCAACGAAACAACGACTGGTCACAAACCAAGATGTGCCTGCAGAATGGTAGCTTCTTAACTCGCCAAACTAAGTGAGAAAATTGTCTAAAGAAAAGAAGGACCATACATCCAGCAGCCAGTTTTTGGAAACAACCAAATCTATGACCATACTTCTTGGTGATATCAACTGTTGACACGTGTTGTGAAGCCGTCTTGTTCGGATGAGGTGAATATAATTTATTTTAAATCTTAGATAAGTTGTGAGTTCAGTTTCCCAGAAGCAGAGTTGGTAAGTCGACTTGTGAACACGTGTGGTGAATTCTTAAGAAGTTAATTATAATTGATGGGTATAGTTTATAGATAAACTATTCATTAAGAATCACCACAGTGAATTTTAATTTCTCCGAAAGTAAACAACTGATTAATGTATAAGCATTAGTCCAAGTTGTACATTTATTTCTTAAGCAACTCAATCTACAATGATTTGGAATGGTGAGTTCTTAAAGAATTTAATCTAGTACAAACTAAATAATATTATACTCAGTTATCATAGTCATAAGATAAACTGTACATTAGGAGAAAACCACAGTGTTTTATTTTACTCGCAGCTAAACAACTTAGTTAATGTATAAACAATAGACACATGTTATACATTTTATTTCCTAAGCATGAAACATCTACAATGAATTAGAGTAACTTAAGACTTAAGGGAACTCAGAATTCTTAGTACAGTGGTAAGTACATAGGCTACATGTGCCCACTGTTAAGATTTAAAACTAGTTTGCCTGTACCAGCACTGATAGAGAATTTAGTGGAATGTGTATAGGTAAGTAGATTGAGTACATTAGTCAGTAGATTTACTTTTTGACATGAGCACCTGGACAAACAAATAGTTTTCTTATAATTCATGAACACATGAGAACCAAAAAGAGTTCTACAGGTATCATAATTTGTGTGATGGTACAGCACACATTGGGTAAGGCAAATGTATAGACATGGCTGTTAACCATAGGGAATAATAATATTTGTGCCACATAATAGTGCGTAACCAACCGTCATGCAAGAAGTGTTTAATTCATAATGCCTGAATGTGAATTGGATATATCACCTAAAATGTATGTATTTTATGAGAGCATGTGATAACTCATGGATTTCCTGTTGCTAAATCCTGGGTGAATTGCATAAGTGTGTCTAATGATCACACAAATGTATGTCATGTGTGGTTCACCAATTTGAAACAGATGTGAATGTATCATTTGATAAAACCCATCAGCAAGCATGACTAAATATCCATGAAATAGTATAAGTTAGGTTGAAGGATGAGATTCCCTTGTAATGTCATTCTTCTGAATCTGTGAATGTATTCTATGTAAAGCATCTACATAAGCATGATTGTCATCCATACAGATATGATTGTGTCTGATGAATGGGTGAGATCTCATTGTGTGTCAATGGTGTTAACATTTAAGGTTATCATTGGAAAATCACATAAGTACCCACCTTACATGCCAGTATGATGGATGTGTGATGAATGATTCCTATATGATCACCCATACCAATATGAATGTGTCTATAGACTGAGTGAAATGATCATCCATACATATGAATGATGTATGAGAGAGTGAATTGAACCCACATGCAAAGATGGATATGATGACTGATGCATGAGGAGTTTGAGTGAGTGAAGTTACAGGCTGAGAGAGAGAGGAAGTACGGGCCAACAGTCAATCTCATGATAGCCGGCAACTTGATGTGAAATGCCAGGACTATCACCAGAGAACTGCATCGGCATACCCCATAAACTAAATAAAGATTTAGGACACTCCGGCGCATAACGACACTGTGTATAAAATATCATTCATGTTACAATCATTTAGTTTTGTGCGTTAAGCACGACACAACCAATATCATACATTACACATATTACAGCTTCTGTGTGTGTGTAATTTAAGCAAAATCCCACTTTGTACTTCATGTCCCTACTATTAACACATATGGTCTGGTGTAATGATTATAATGCACTACAAAGATGATGATGATGATGACTGTAATGTAATGAAAATGATGTACTAATGATTGTGATGATAATGTTAGAAGGATGTAATGATTTCTAATGTCATAAACATGATAATAATGTAATGATGATGATGATGATGATGAGAATGATTATAATAAGCATGATGATGCGGATAGCTGAAGTACACTCTTTTTATAGAAACGGTGAAGAGGGAGGAATATACTCTCCGTAAAACTTTGGACTAAAAAGAGAAGTCACCTGAATACTATACAAGAATGGATACCATTATGTACTTATATTGCTTATAAACAAACACTCATTACAAGGGGGACTGATTTTTAAAAGCCCTTAATGTATGAGACCCTTTTCCTGACTAGAAAAAGATGAAGAAGAGAATGGTCAACATAATTGTCAAATTCCAAATTATTCAAGGTATTACTTAAACTATAAACTGAAAGACAGGCATAAGTGAAGATGAAACTGCACATCTTCTAGTTAAACCTTGAACACCTGATAGTGGATGATTGGAGTGAGAGCAAACAACTATGTTGGTGATAACTAATTGAGAACACCAAGACTATCTTTCTATGTTTATTTTCTCTAAGAACAAGATTCCTTTTAAAGTTTTCACTGGTTATGTTCTTAGGCTTTTACATTTCATTTCCAATGTCATATTTATGATATCATTAGAATTATGTCATTGGTGGAATTTCAGCTTGCACCTTGTTGAGTGATGCCCTTGATAGAGTAGCGCAGAAACTTATCTACCTGCAACTATTTCATTTGTCTCATAGGAGAGTTACTCTTTATTTAAACAATTACCTGCCAAACAATGGAAAGGAAAACCAAGAGCCAACTTATGTTCTACTACGTCCTGGAACACTAAGACAGCGATTAATTGATAACCAGAAGGATTCCCAAAGCTGGAAGTGGAGAATTCTAAGTGTAGACAGTTCTTTTTTTTTCAGATCATCGAGGCCAGTAAAATATTAGCATTACATGCCACTGGAAAAAATATAGCTGTTAATATACACATTATCAGTGGCACATCAATTCTGTATATTTACTGTATATGTATATGTCCTTATTATATGACAGGAAATTGTAAGTTTGAATGCAATTTACAAACTCCATATTTGTGTTTATTAAATCATAAAAACTGAGGTCATGTCATGTATTGATTGTATTTTACTTGTCATAGTCAAATTGTTTTAATTTACCCTAGATAGAATTAATTAGTTGGTAGAGGAGAGGCAAGAAACCAGGATATTTTGGGTATAAAAGGGAATACAGCTTTGTCAGTTATTTCCTGAAGGTATTCCTTGGTTCTCTAAAACTCTATTTCTGGTCTCAAACAATTGATTCAGTACAGCTAAATTAATTAAACGGACAGGATCACACTGGGAAAAAGGATTTTTCATCCTTTATCACTTTGGGGTTGAGCCATCAATCTCGACGTATCCGACAACGGGGTTCGCTCTGGAATAGTTGTCCGTATTTAATAGCTGAAGATCTCAGCGTCATGTTTTATTATCTTCACAATACATTTCTATCAAATCTTGATTGCTTGTCCAGGTTCGATACAACTAGATCTCTTCAACTCTCACGCTAAAGTCACAACTTTAAGTGAAGAACATATCAGAAGTCCACGCTGTTTTCGTCATCAATTTCGCAGCTTCATGTTTACTACAATTTATACTTGCATCTAATAGCACATTTATTCTCAACTACAATATTAACAGATGCTTTCACTCAAATACTACAATAAATTATTCAAACGGCACTAGGCTTCTGCTATTCTAGCATTCGTTACTACATGTCCGACCTGGACCGTGTCTGAACTCGTAATCCTCCAATCCAACACAGAATTGTCTTCTCCTGGCACTCGTTACAAAACGTGCTCCAAGCACCAACAAACACTCGTGCAGGCGTGAGTTTCATTCATACCTTACATCACAAAAGCAAACATCTCAGTGTAGAAGATCAATATTTCAAAATAAAATACTAATTATTTAAGTCATACATTACTTTGGACAACGACCTTGGAATGTTAAAGGACTCTTGGGATTTGGAACATGGATTGTACGGACACTATATCGAGCTGGAATGGCTGAAGAACTAACCCGGGAGCTGGTTGAGTATAAAATGGATATAACAGCTATTCAATAAATAAGGATGGCCAGGAGAGGGTACTTTAGAGCAAAATGGAATGATTGTTATATATGGAGGAAACACCCAAAATAAACATGAATTAGGAACAGGTTTTGTCATCAAAAAAGAGTTATGGGGGAACGTTCTAAAATTAAAGCTGTTAATGACAGAATTAGTAAAGTACGAATAAAAGGTAGATGAAAATATAAAACGATGATTAATGTACATGCACCTACTGAAGAGAAAGAAAATGACGTTAAAGAAGACTTTTATAATGATTTGGAAGATGTCATAGAAGAAACCCCCAAACAGGACATCCTGATTGTACTGGGAGACTTCAATGCAAAAACAGGTAGAGAGGAAACTCATAAAAAAGTGGCCGGTATGGAAAGCCTACATACAACTTCAAATGATAATGGATGGAGAGTCATCAACCCGGCAGAAGCCAAAGGACTGTAGATTAGCAGTACCAGACTACAAAGAAAGGATATACACAAACAAACTTGGAAGTCATGTGACAAGAGAACCTATAATCAAATAGATCACATTTTAATTAACAACAGAAATGCATCAAACATACAAGTTAGAAGTTATAGAGCAGCTGAGTGCCACAGTGACCACTTCCTCGTTGGAGCAAAATTTAAAATAAAACTTAAGAGAGCTTTCTATACTAAATTACAAAGATTACACCCAACATATAACAGAGAAAAACTACAAGAAATTACAGTCAAAGAGAAATTTACAGATGAAATAAAATGTAAACTTGAAACTCTGCAAAACCCTTTGGAGGAAAGCGTTGACCAAACTTGGTTGAACATCAAGAATACAATTCAATCTACCGCAGAAGAATGTTTCAGTGTGTTAACCACGCATAGAAAGAACAGACGGTTCAATCAAAAATGTGAAGAAGCAGTCATTAGGAAAAATAATGCCAGACATTTATGGTTAAATGACATCAACAACATCCAAAAGGAAGAGCAATACAGAAATGAATGTAAAGAGGCTACGAAAATAGTCGACAGCAGAAGCGAGAATATATGAGAAATATAATCAAAGATATGGAAACTAATCATCAGAAAAACGAATCCAGAAAGTTTTTTAAAGAACTGAAGTCAATGAAACGAGGGCACCAACACAACACATATGGTTTAAAAGACAAAAATGGGACTATGATACATACCAATGAGGACATTTGCAACACATGGAAAGAATATTTTGTTGAATTACTAAATTGTGAAGCTCCAAGTAACACTTTCCCACAGGAAGAGATTCTAACGTGTGAACCACAAATTGAAGAACCTGCATTTGAAGAAATCCTATATGTAATCACTCGACTTACAAACAATAAGGCAACTGGGGCTGATGCAATTGCTGCTGAATTTATAAAGGCAGGTGGCCATGCATTACATCTAAAGCTATACGAACTAATAATAAACATCTGGAGGACAGAAGAATTACCCCATGACTGGAAAGAGTCATTATTGATACCTATTTTTAAGAAAGGAGACAAGTTCCAATGTGAAAATTATAGAGGAATATCACTAATGTCCACAAGCTATAAGATACTATCTACAGTATTACTAAAAAGACTAAAACCATATTCAGAAGACATATTAGATGACTACCAGGCGGGTTTTAGACACAACAGATCAACAATAGATCAGATATTCATCTCACGACAAATAGCCGAGAAAAATTGGGAATATAAAAGAGATCTCCATAACATTTTTGTGGATTTTAAAAAGGCTTATGATAGGTTCCATAGGAATAGTCTATGGAATGCTATGCAGGAATTTGGAATACCAAGGAAGTTAATCAACATGACCAGACTATGCATGGAAAATACTTATAATATAGTAACATATTCATCCATCCATCATGTGCCATGCCGGTAAGCGTTGGCGGTCATGTTTTGCCATCTCACTCGATCACCAGAGTCGTGGATCAGCTCCGTGTTTCTGTCTCGACCATGCCATGTGGCCAATCCATCCAGGTATTTGCTTCTGGTTCTTCCTCTTGGTCTGTTCCTTTCGATCTTACCAGTTGTCACCAAGTTCTCCAATTCATTTCTTCTCTTAACATGCCCAAAAAATGTGACTGTCTGCATCTAATGTCTCTAATCAGTTTACGATCTTCATTTGTTTCTTGAAGGACGTGTTCATTGGTCTTTCTGGCTGTCCATGGTATTCTTTGCATTTTCATAAGAAACCACATTTCTACAGCCATCAGATGTTTTTCAGCTTGACTGCTCATTGTCAAAGCTTCACATCCATATACAAGTACAGGTTCTATGTAGCACCTCAACACTCTTTTTCTCGATTCAATTGACATCTTTTTTATTGGTCAGTATGTTTTTCATCTTGCTAAAGGCTATTTTTGCCATGGCGATTCTTGTTCTAATCTCTTCAAGGCATCTCCCATCAGATGTTATTACTGTTCCGAGATAATTGTACCTACTCACTTGTTGAAGAATATTCCCATTTACTTGTATATTACATTGTGGTATTTCGTTCTTCCTAGTGACGACCATATTCTGTGTCATTTTACAATTTAATTCTAACCCTCGTTGTTCACTGTGTGTAACAACCGCATCTACTAAATGTTGTAGACCCTGATCATTGTCTGCAATCAAGACTGTATCATCTGCATATCTAATGTTATTGATGCATCGTCCCCCAGTGTTGATATTTAGTAACATATAAAGGCAGGAAATCGGACCCTTTCCAAATAACATCTGGCTTGAAACAGGGTGATGCACTACCGCCGCTACTCTTCAATCTGGCTCTAGAGAAAGTTGTAAGGAAGGTAAAGTAGGAGGAATGTGATATTGGAGGAACATCCAAGCTGCTTGGTTATGCAGATGATATAGATATTACAGGGAAAAATTAACAAAAGACATTAGAAATATTGACTCACTTAAAGGAAAAAGCCCAACAGTTGGGTCTGATTATAACCAAGAAAAGACAGAATATATGGTAATTTCAAGAGAAGGAATGGCTAAAAACTCTGGCCACATACAAACAGATAATATGACCATTAAAAGAACGGAAACATACAAATATCTGGGTACAATCTTCAACTGCTCCAACATAAGGGAAGAAATACAAACTAGAATCAATTCTGGAAATAAGATATACTATGCACTACAACATCTATTAAAATGAAAGGCGCTATCTCGTAAAAACCAAAATCACAATATACAAAACACTGATCAGACCAGTTGTGCTGTATGGCTCTGAAACCTGGAGTGCAACGAAAGGAGACGAAGCCTTGTTACAAACCTTTGAGAACATAGTTTTAAGTCGCATCTTTGGACCCATTAGGGATACACAAAGTGGAGAGTGGAAAAGAAGAAGTAACAAAGACATCTATGATCTGTTTAAGTCTCCGCGAATCACTGGTATCATGAAGGCTAATAGACTACAATGGCTGGGGCATATAGAAAGAATGGAAGATAATAGGGAAACAAAACTCCCTTACACTGAGGAAATAAATGACCGTAGACCATGAGGTAGACCAAGAAGACGGTGGAGAGATAATATACATACAGACCTACAAGCACTTGGAATCAACGACTGGCAAGATAAGGCCAACCAGAGAGACGAATGGAGACGGATTGTATCTGCAGCAAAGAACCTCAATGGCTCGGAACGCTGAAGAAGAAGATGTGTTTTATCGCGGCCTGGAGAATGCTGTTGGTTATTCTTTCAGTGTATTTTTCTATGTTTTCCCCTTTTGCCTGGTCTATCTCCATCCCTTCTGGTTCTTCTCTAAATTTATCCCATCTCGCGTTCTTAAAGTTGAATGTCGGTTTATTGCTTTCCTGGCTCTTCTGTGCTTTTGTGTTTATGTCAGTGATACTAGGTAAGTGGTCGCTGTTGGTATCCTCTTTTACCTCCCAGTTGCTCCTTATAAGGTCCCGTGTAACTATTGTTAAGTCGATAGCTGTGTCATATCTTCTTGGGTTTGGGTCTATTCGTGTTATCGACCCTTCATTAAGTACCGTCAGCTGGTTGTTTTCTATAAATTCTACCAGTTTAGTTCCCGCTGCGTTGCTTGTTGTCCCACCCCACATTTGATGATGGCAGTTAAAGTCGCCGACTATTATTGTTGCTGTTTTGATTCTTTTCTTTAACTCTGATAGGTCTTCTTTTTCAATTATTCCTCTGGGGCAGTAGATGTTGATGATGTTTAGGTTGTGTGGGTTGCTTGCTATTTCCACCGTAATGCCTTCAAGGTTGGTTGTTCTAAACATCGCGTTTGTTAGTATTTGTAATTTATCCTGGACGAGTAGGGCCATCCCGCCCCCTGCTGTTTCCGTTCTGTCGTTTCTGAGGATGTTAAAGCCATTGCAGCTGTATCTGTCTTTAGGTTTGAGGAATGTTTCCTGCAGGGCGTAAATGCTGTTTTCTCTTCCCAGTTGTTCCATTATGCTGGGGAGGTTTGCTTTCACGCCCCTGCAGTTCCATTGCACTAGTCTAATATTTTCGTTCCCCATGGTTTTTGTTGTGGTTGAGTTAATGGTTGGGTTGGTTGTTCTTTTTAATTTTCAGACATTTCGCTCTCCTCCTCGCTTGTTTCAGCCAGGATTTCTGCTAGTATTTCAGGGAATTCCTCATGTGAGATTCGGCCGTCTTTCCATCTGTTACATAGTTTTGTTAGTATGTCGACGATTTAATCTTTTTTTCGGTCGATTCTGAACTGCTTGAGTGAGTCTCTTTATATCTGCGTCGATTTCTCTCTTCCATTTTTTAATGCCCGGCTGCCTCCTTTTTTCCCTCTGTCATGAAATTACTGTGGATTAACCAGATGATGATAATACAGACAGTCTGATTCACGGCATGTTTTCAAGGCCACAATTGTTTTTAACAAATACAGAAAAAACAAGTCGGATCCAAGTAGAATTGCCCAACTCGGGAGATGAAACAGTCCCGTCTGTCATTGAGAATTCTTCGACATCAAACGAATTGGCGGCTTGTTATTGAAACCCGTTGTTTTGATAATGCAGGAACTCGCTACCTTGTTTTGAAAGTTGCAACAAGGGGAATAACTCTTGAATTGATTAAACCAAGGGGACATAAGATTTCTGGAAATAGTTAGTGCCCCTGAAGACACCTGCGTAACATCAAAATAACTTCACTAGAACACTCCCAGATCTTGACAGATACAAGACGTGTGTACATTAGTGTGGCCAAGGAAATTGACTAGGATTGACGTGTTTTGTTACCGCAGTTATGAAGTTCGGAGAGCACCACAGTGTTAGATTAATTAAAAATTAAATAACATGTGTCTTTATGGCAAAGTGTAGAGGCCATCCAGGAATGATGCGGCATGGCATAAGGTAGTATTGATAGTATATTTAAGCCTAATTAATATAAGCAGTTGCCTTGGTAAAACTAGCTAGAGTAGTGAAGTGATGATTAGCTCTGCTAGTGTGAATAGTGTAGCAGGGTGATATTTGGAGAGATTAGGAATTGGTTGGGAGGTGGGGAAAATGTCCAATAGTGGGATCTTTCAGTGGGTTGCCCACAAGGGTTCTGCACTCCGGTATTGATCTTTCCTTGTCTTAACCTGATTCATATTTAAGGGATGAGCCACTCTGATCTTTGACAGAGTTTAGTTCACTGATAACTCTCTGAGCAAGGCAGTAGGCCTACATTCAGCTAGTAGGGATAAGTATCAGGCGGTCTTCACCAGATGTGGTCTCTTTCTCTAACAGATTCCCCTACGTCTATGAGGAAGCTCTACACCGGGTTTGATGGAGGTCAACTTTCATTAGGAAGAACGTCCAATGAACATTCACTTTATTTTATAAGATGAATAAATACCAAGAAGAAAGTACAATCAGCACTGTTTATGCTAGGCCTAGGATCCAGAGGGTCCATACGAAACTGGCTCAGTGGAGTAAGACATTATAAACGATTCATTTACAATAGGGATTTACCCAGGTCGGGTGATACTCGTTTCTTCACCACATACCACTGAACATTAGAGTCTAGAGAAAGACATTTGAACATGAAGTTCTCGTGGAATAATTTAGTGCAGTGAAGAAGTACTTTAGAAAAGTTTGTGTGTGACAATCTATGAACATGGATTAGAACAAATGTGAGACCTGTGACATTGAAACCTAGTTTCACAGTATAGCGATCCGTACCTATTTGAGTTATAGGGACCTTAGTCATTACAGTGAGTGATAGATTCAAAATTGGGGTTATACAATAACAATTCTTGGTGGATCATGCATCTAGTCGACACAGTGGATCCCGGAGAAAGTCAACGTCTGGAAGAAGAGACGCATCACGGGGTGAGATGTACATGTACTAAGCTATCATGCTGTGGCGTACCCTTGCTATGATGATCATCTGACTTGGCTCCTGATCTGCTGCTCTGAATCTACAGACACACTAGAATTCGACATACATTCTACACATTACACACACACTTCTCACACACATACTCTTTGCTTAATAAATTATTTTGTATTTATTTGTTAAAGCTAGAGTTGTGGAGTATGTTGTGTTGGGGAGGAGTGAGAGGGGGCATGATCCAGGGGTGAGTGAGAGTAAGAAAGAGGTGTCTGCAGACCGACGGAGTTTTGTGAACGGAGTCTAGTGGTTTCTTTAGGACAATAATATTGGGTTTTAAAAAATGTGGCTGTTGATTCCCCTCACTCCAGGGACGACACTAAAGTAAGAAGGGGTTAACTTACGACACCCTCTCTGAATGACCTGTTTTGATGTTCTTTATTTCTACCTTCATCTGTTCTGTATTCGAGATGTTTTCGTGTAGTTGTTGGTTTGTTATGGTAATTTCCTTGGTTACTTTTCTACCTTTAGTGTGAGAGTGTTGTTGTCTTTTATCTGGTTCTTTAGCTCTGCTTTGGTGGCCTCCAGCTCTTTAGCCATTTTACGTGTGCGGTTTATTTCGTCTTCGATTTCTTTTTTGGTGGTTTCTATTTGTTTTAGTTTTTTTTTGTTTTTTTTTAAACTTTTATTGAGTGTCAAACCTTCTGCATTTGTATTGTTAGTATTTTAACAGGCGTGCTGCGTGTATGGTATTTGTGTAGGTCTGTTTAACAGGGCGTTTGTGTGTCGAATCGGTGTGCAATGCATTTCAACATCAAATTACAAAGTATATTTACATAGTATGCATAAAGTATGAATAAAAATATTAACTTAAGAATGTCCTTTCACACACCATGTGTTCTCTTTCACTCCCACAACATTGAATGAAATGTTGGTGTGGTTGTCGGCTGCCCAAGAAGCAAAACAAACTGCTGGAAAAGCTGATGTTGACCGCACACGGCCAACTCTTATACCACCTTTGTTTAAATATATATTTAAACATTTATTTTATACAAAAACAATGTCTTTTTACATTAACAAATAAAGCATATACATTTTATGCAAGTGTGACAGCATTATAGTCTTGGCATGGTGTAACCACCTACATATGGTGGTTGAGTAATCATTCTTTCCCATTCAAACCAAACTATTTAATAGAAAACCCTTCACAATTTGGCGTTTACAGGTCATTCATTCATTCATTCAGTAGCATGTCCTTTGCAGAACCTCGCTCCCATAACAACCTTCCGGAAAGCTTCTCGATCACAAGCAAGATGTCCCGCGTCTGATACACCCATCTGGAGATCATCCGCCACATCCTGCACCCATCTTCTCTTTGGCCTTCCTCTTCCTCTCTTCCCAGGCATATACCCTTCCATTATTGTTCTCTCCAAACCTTCGTGACGTTTCAAGTGACCAAAATACTTCAATTTTCTTTGTTTTATCGTCTTTAATAGCCATCCCTCCTCAATATTCAAATCTTGAAGTATGGATGCATTTGTTCTTTTCTTTACCCAAGATATTCTTAGAACTCGTCTATAACATTTATATTCAAAGGCGTTTATGCGATGTTCAGCTTGTTTAGTAAGTGTCCATGTCTCACAGGCGTATGTTGCAATGGGAAAGATGCATGCTCTTAAAAATCTAATTTTTGTAGTTCTGTCTGTCCCACTCCATAATTTATTCATCTGTTTTAGTCTTTGAAGAGCAATGGATAGTCGCCGTTTAATTTCTTTCATTGTGTCACCGTTATTGGTAATCAATGACCCAAGATATTCAAAATTTTCCACCACCTCCAATTTTCCCCCATTAATGTATATTTCTTTCTCCATAGTAGTTTCATCTGTATGCATTATCTTTGTTTTTGCTATGTTAAGATATAAGTTGTGATTTTCACTATTCAATTGGGTTGAGGCTATTAGGTTTTCTATGCCATTCTGTGTTGTGGATAGTAATACTGTATCATCAGCATATCGAATCTCTGGTATGTCATGACCGCCGATATTTAGGGCATCATATAGCTCCCTGTTTATATCATCTCTTACATTTCTCATTATATTTTCGGCGTACAGGTTAAACAAATAGGGTGAAAGCACGCAGCCCTGACGGACTCCCTGCTTGATGTCAAACCAATCGGATGCCTCGCCATCTATTCTAGCTGCTGCTTGTTGGTCTAGATAGAGCATTTTTATGAGTTGTACTACATGTGATGGAAAGCCCATAGTCCTCATGATTTCCCAAAGTTTCTGATGCTGTACACAGTCAAATGCCTTTGAATAATCCACAAAACATGAGTATAGGTTTACATTAAATTCTCTGCACTTCTCTATTATTAAACGCATGTTGAATATGTGATCTCTTGTTCCTCTTCCTTGTCTAAATCCAGCTTGAACTACGTTAATCTCTTCTTCCATTTTCTTACGAAGTCTTGCCATTATGACTTTTAGTAGGATTTTACTTGCATGACTGATCAGGGCAACAGTTCTATAGTTGGTGCATAATTTCAGGTTGCCCTTTTTTGGTATTGGAATGAAGATAGTTCTCTTCCAATCTTTTGGCCATATACCATATTTCCAAATCTTTGTACATAATGCATGATATATGTGTATGCTTTCTTCTCCTCCTGCTTTAATTAGTTCAGCTGGTATCTCATCACATCCAGGAGATTTACCATTCTTCAGGTGCTTTATAGCCCAAGCAATTTCATCTAATGAGGGTTCAGGTTCTGTCTCTGCTGTCGTTGGCTCATGTATCTCATTCATATCCTCACTGTCACTCATATCATACATTCCACTGCAGTACTCCTGCCATCTTTCTAGAATTTGTCTAGATTCTGTTAAGGTATTCCCCATCTTGTCACAGATAACATTCAATTGAGGTTGAACATTTCTTGTCAATAACTTCATTTCTTTGAACATTTCATAATCTCTTCCAGCCTTATGATATTGCTCTATTCTGGTACAGCAATCTTGTATATATTGATTTTTGTCCTTTCTTGTGTTCTTTCTTATTTCTCGAGTTAAAGATTTATACTTCATCCTGTGGTTAATTGATTCATCTCCTTTCTGTTTCAGCTCCCTTCGTTGTTTTATTAATTCTAACGTGTCTAATGTAATCCATGGTTTAAGTTGCTTTTTCTTGGTCGGAATTAGATCTTTGGCTGCATTTATCAAGATATCTCTAGCTTGTACTGCCAGTTCATCAGGTGTCATTTCTTCTTGTACAGACATCAAGACCCCAAAGCGATTCCTAACTTCTATGTTGTATGCGTCTGGTATGTTTGTGAGATCAAAACGAAGTGGCCTTGGTCCTCGGGTAAGCTTTTTGAGTTTTAATTTCAGATCTGCTTCTAATAACTGATGATCTGTATCACAGTCTGCACTTCGTAGGGTTTTTGCAGATGTTATGCTTGATCTCCATCTTCTATGTATTAAAATGTAATCTATCTGATTTTTGGTAAAACTGTCTGGAGGAAATGCAAGCTAAAGACAAAATGTCATGGCAGGGCAGACCAGGCCCTATGCCTTGGTTGGCGACTGGTCTAGGATTGAAGCTCCGACAGGCGGACAGTTAGAGCATTGCTTTGCTGAATCCGGCAGCTTCTGCAGCTTGTCTTATTCCAGATGTAGAGGTGTTACCTTTCCTCTGGAGTGAACTAGGCAGGCCGAGAGAGGGATCATGCTGCATGGGCAACACATGATCTCTATATTTTAGCCGAGGCATTGTGCTATGGAGAGCTCGGAGATTGAAGGCCAGGACCAAAATTAGGAGGGTACTGTTCAGAGAGTTGCTTTTTGCAGATGATGCTGCAGTTACGACCCACTCTGAGGAAGAATTGCAATGTCTACTATCTGCATTCTCCAATGCTTGTTCTAAGTTTGGTTTAAAAATTAGTAAAAATAAGACACAGATTATGTCAATCTTTATTGACGACGCCGAACTAGAGATGGTAGACCATTTTACATATCTAGGATCAGTGGTAAATAGCAAATTATCCCTAGATCAGGACATCAACATCCGGATTGGTAAGGCAGCAACAACAATGAACAGGTTACGAAAAAGAGTCTGGGAGAACAGGAAGCTTACTGCCAAAACAAAAGTTCTTGTCTATCAAGCCTGTGTCCTTAGTACTCTTCTTTATGGCAGTGAAACCTGGACAACTTACTCACACCAAGAGAAACGTTTAAACAGCTTTCATATGAGGTGTCTGCGAAGAATTCTTGGTATTAAGTGGCAAGACAAAATCACAAATACTGAAGTATTCGAAAGATCAGGTTGTGTGACGGTTTATTCCATGCTCAGTCTTCGTAGACTTAGATGGATAGGACATCTTAGGAGGATGAATGATGGTAGAATACCAAAGGACATCTTTTTTGGTGAATTACAGATGGGTAAGAGATCTCAGGGTCGGCCTCCACTACGATACAAAGATGTGTGTAAGCGGGACATGATTGATACAGGCATTGATAATGCACATTGGGAGCAAGTCGCCGCTGAACGTGTTGCATGGGACGTAGAGGTGTTTCCAAGGCACCAGGGCCGGGTTATATACTGGCCAAGACCTATTGACGCGTCCTCGCCGAGCGTCCTGGGCAACAGGTCCCTTCGGGGTCCTGGCTGAAGTCAATAGGATCTCCGATTCCTCCGAAGTCGGAGAGTGTCTGCCTGTATGGCGAGGAACCACCAGTCTGCACACCAATAAGCCAGACATGGGACAGCGGATACTCACGCAAACCTCAGGTCCTGTATGACATCACACTGATGTTGGACAACAGGATGCCTTCATCCGACATACAGGACTTTCGTTGGAGCTCAAGCCAACGAACACAAGCAAGCAAGCAACGTGTTGCATGGAGGGCAAACATCAGAAATGGAATAAAGACAAAGGAGAAAATTATTGCAGATAAGTCACACACTGAACGTGTGAGACGTAAGATGGTGCATGATGGTGGAAAGACCACGTGTTCACATGCACCCACTGTGAACGGACATTTAAAGCGCCAATTGGCCTTATCAGTCACACTCGCTACCGCCATAGGTAAAAGTTATTATGCCCTTTTAAAGCACAAACTATCGTCTGTCAAGACGGCAAGGTGCGAATGATGATGAATGTATTCTGAGTTAGCGGGATAATGGACGCAAATATTTCACCCTGCACCAGAGTCAATGGGTCTGATGTACGTTGTGAAGAGAAACGAGTTAGTGGGATAATTGACACAAACATTAAACCGTGTACTGAAGTCAATGGGTCTGATGTTGTACGTTGTGAAGAGTAACCAGAGTATGCGTAACTCTTAGACAGACCCGTCTTAGCAGATAAAGAAATAAATAATTTACTAAACATTATTTATTATACAACAACTTGGTGCCTAAACTTTTAAATAATTTTCAAAACTGTATATGGCTTTTATGATGGTAACCAGTGTTACCGATCTGACCGAAAGGACAGGAGAAAGGGTGGGATACTGACTCTCGTCAAAAACAACATTCCTGCTTCCCAAATTGAAGTTCACATGGAAGGGGCTGAGTATCAGGCACTTAAAATTAAAACAGACAATACAGACTTTCACCTGATCAATTACTACTGTCCAAATGACCGCCCACAGGCACTGGACACACTACCATTAAAAAGAAAAATGATTGTGTGTGGCGACTTCAACAGCCATTCGCAGAGCTGGGGCTATGATCACATGGACCAGAGAGGAGAGAGATTGGAAGATTGGCAGGATGAGAATAGATTCATCCTGATTAACAAGCCGTCTGACCCACATACCTTCTACTCGAGATCATGGCACTCTACAACTACACCTGACCTGGCGTTTTATTCACCAGACCTGGAGTGGAACATTACACGAATTGTTGGGAAACAACTTGGTGGCAGTGACCATCGGCCAGTCTTTCTAACTGTAGAAAATGTGTTTGTAAGTGAAAGCAGCACCCTCTCGAGGTGGAACTACAAGAAAGCAGACTGGGCAATGTACAAGCATCGCACCAGCATACTGGTTAAAAACCTGAACACTGAGAAGGACATAAATAAAGTAGTTGAAGAGTTTGGGAAATGCATACTACAGGCAGCACGAGAAACAATACCAAGAGGAGCCCGTAAACATTATAAACCCTACTGGAATAGTGAACTGGAACAGTTGCATAATGATGTGGATGTATGTAGAAAACAAGCAGAGGCCAATCCCAGCCAAGAGCACCACAATAAATATCAGCACGCAAAAGCCAAATTTCAAAGGGCCCAACTGCAGGCTAGACGGAAAAGCTGGCAGGAGAAAACAGAGTCACTGAACTTTGAAAGAGACACAAGGAAGTTATGGAGGCTAATAAAACAGCTTAACGATGAGGGCACAGGGAGAAACTCAAAAATTGCGCTACATAAAGACGGAAAAATTTTAACAGGAAAGCAAGCAGCTGACCATTTTGCGGACTCATTCGCACAAGATAACAATATTGAAATTAGTCCAGAGAAACAACAGGAGATTCGAGAGAAATGGCAAAATACAGGACAGAAGGAAATTGTACATGAGGTTATGGAGACACCTATCACATTCAGTGAACTGGAGCTAGCCATATCAAAACTGAAAATGAGAAAATCACCAGGAGCTGATGGTATCTCCAATGAAATGATCAGGAACCTAGGAACAGAGGCCAAAGCAAAGTTGCTACAGATCTTTAATAATACATGGACCTTAGGCAGTGTTCCACAAGTCTGGAGAGAAGCAATCATGATACCCCTCCTAAAATCTGGGAAAGACAGTTCCATTGCCTCCAGCTACAGACCCATTAGCCTCACCAGTTGTCTCTGCAAAACAATGGAACGCGTCATCAATCACAGACTACAGTGGTACATTGAAAGTGAAAACATCCTTGTGCCACAACAGGCTGCCTTTAGGCAGTGCTACTCTACGGAAGATCAGACAACCTACCTCTCTCAAGAAGTTGAGGATGCATTCCAAGAGAAGAAGCTGGTACTTGCGGCTTGGATAGATCTGAAGAAAGCCTTTGACAAAGTCTGGAAAGAGGGTCTGATGAAGAAACTGAGAAACTGTAAAGTCAATGGAAGAATGTACAAATGGGTAAAAGCATACTTGCACAACAGAAGAGCCCGAGTACAGATAGACGGTCTCAAGAGCAAGAAAGTACTATTACGTCACGGTGTTCCCCAGGGCGGAGTCCTGTCCCCAACACTTTTTCTAATCTTCATCAATGATCTTGTTGCTAATCTACCCGACGGAATTAAAGCGGCAATGTACGCTGATGACCTGGTTTTGTGGAGCGCAAATGAACATGCATCAGTGGCCACCATATTGCTACAGAGAGCTGTAGATACATTTGTTGCATGGGCGGATAGATGGTGTATCAGCATAAACACTGACAAGTGCAGCACCACTCTATTTACCCTTTCTCCGAAACAAAAGGCAGGGAGCATTCAGATAAATGGAACACCCCTAAGAGAAGATAAGGAACCAACATACCTTGGTGTAACATTTGACGACAGGCTGACATGGAGAAAACACATCAAAAAAGCAGTAGCAAAAGCCAGAAGGAAAATTGCCATCCTGAGAAAGCTAACTGGAACCACGTGGGGAGCCAGTGGGAAAATACTTAGCAAAGTTTACCAACAGAGCATACGACCACACTTGGAATACGGGTCAACTGCGTGGTGTTCAGCATCAAAAACTACATTGCAGGAGCTGGACAAGGTGCAAAATCAAGCTCTTAGAGTCATCACAGGAGGGATGAGATCAACCCCTATAGTAGCAATGGAGAAAATGGGGAGGACACAAGCTTTAAGAGAACGCAGAGATACAAAAACACTAATACAAGCAGAAAAGTTTCTCAGCTTGCCAGGCCACCCTATGAAGAACCGATTTGAAAACTTAGCTATGGGGCGGTTGAAAAGAAGTAGTTTCATCCACCAGGCCAAACAACTCTGCAGATGAATCCATCGATCTTCCCACAGTTGGTATCCCCCTGACAACTATTCCAGAGCGAACCCCGTGGAAAGATGAGCATAGAATATCGCTACAAATCCAGTCAAAAGTGAGAGGAATATTGGACAAGGAAGAACAGAACAGTGTACAGCGCAGAACAGCCACTCTCAGCTTCCTTGATGATGAATACCCACAGGACCTCTGGATCCGAGTCTACACAGATGGGTCAGCACAAAATGCTGTTCGAAATGGAGGAGCGGGAGTGTACATAGAATACCCAAATAATACTAGAGACACGGCCAGAATTCCAACAGGAAAGTACTGCCATAACTATGATGCTGAAATTGAGGCAATCAAGATAGCCACAGAGAAATTACAAAATACCAGCCATGGTACACAACCTGCAGTGATATTGACAGATGCAAAATCCGTAATAGAGGCGCTCCTGTCTGGGAAATTGCCAGTTCTGAGGACACTACTTTCTGAACTTAGCAGTCAGCGTAAGATCACCATACAGTGGATACCATCCCACTGTGGAGTCCCCGGAAACGACAGAGCTGATCGATTGGCTAAGGAAGGAGCAAAAGAAGAACAACCTGATGTGCCCATTACATACCACCAAAAGAAAAGAATGATCAAATCAATCAGAAAGCCACCAAACCTTACTCAAGACGATTACCACGTTATGGACAGATCAGAACAGGTCATTCTTCTGCGCCTCAGAACAGGACACAATAGATTACGCAACCACTTGTATACAAAATTCAAGATTGGTGACTCAGCCATGTGCACATGTGGATTGGCGTCGCAGACAGCAGAGCACATACTCCAGGATTGCCCAAACTACAACATATCCAGGCGAACCTTCTGGCCTAGAGAGACAACAGTGGAAGATAAACTTTATGGACCGCTGAATGAACTAAAAAAGACTGTTAGATTCATGCAAGAGACGACATTGCAGTTGTAGACATGTTTCAAGCGAACGAAAGAAGAAGAAGAAGAAGAAGAAGAATGATGGTAACATTCAATTTATACTTTCTACAATATGAATAAAATATTTACATGAATAAACAAATACTTCTCTTGCAAAACTGCTGTCAGTACAAATATAATGAAATCTATAATTGTTCCCCTTGATGGCTAAAGCCGTAATATGACTTCAACCTAGATGCAATTATTTCCCTTCTAGTAAATAAATAAAATTAGTTTCATATCCATTACAGGGCCGGCATCCCTGGTCTAGGTGTTACACGACTTTCTCCGTAATCCCGCACACTCTCGTAACGTGACGTGACGTGCGCGAGAATTGGTAGCGGTTCTCTCCGCGTCGGTAACTTACGGGGTATGTGAGCCGGTCGCTCAGAAAGCAATGGCAAACCACCGAGCGCAATCCTGCCAAGAAATTCAATATTCAGCTAAAAGATGCTGATGTTGACAGCGATGTCCTGTAAAAGATTTAAAAAAATCCTTTACAGGGCGTTGCAGTCAACACCAGCATGTTCTGCTGTTGTGATCTCTTGGCAAGCCCACGCTCAGCAGTCCTCCATCGCTCTCCGAATGACCGGCATCCATACCATTTCGTAAAAAAAAAACCAACGCAAGACGGTTTGCTGCCAAATCGTCTGCAGCTGTGTTTCGAACGCGGGTATGCGGGATTACGAATTGCGTCTGTAACTCCTTCGCCTCGTAGCGAGAAAAACAAAATTATTCGTACTAACAAACCATTCTGTACACGACATCTTTTTAAGGTTGGTGTTGTTTAGCTTGTCCCCTGATGTCCACATTTTTTCCCCTGTCAGCTTCCTTGGAACCTCTGTATTTTATTTATTTATTTATTTATTTATTAATTTATCTATTTATTTATTTTTGTTACATGATTATGATATAACCATGTACCACTCGAGCCGAAGTGCAGTAAGAACACAAGAAGGTATATCAGATATATTTTAGCGCTCGTTTTAGTTTGCTGTCGTCACTCTCTGTTATATTGTCCTGATGTCCGTTCAATTTCAACTACAGGGACATTGTCGCAATCTTGTTAATATTTGTACAATACGTTGCAAGCAGATGTGCAGCATTCCATAATTTTCGCTACAGTCCAATATTTTATCTAGTTTCTTCTTCTTCTTCTTCTTCTTCTTCTTCTTCTTCTTCTTCTTCTTCTTCTTCTTCTTCTTCTTCTTCTTCTTCTTCTTTCTTCTTCTTCTTCTTCTTCTTCTTCTTCTTCTTCTTCTTCTTCTTCTTCTTCTTCTTCTTCTTCTTCTTCTTCTTCTTCTTCTTCTTCTTCTTCTTCTTCTTCTTCTTCTTCTTCTTCTGCGTTCATCCGGAGTTTTTTTCCGGACGTGATTGCGTTGTGCCTGTTTACAGCAGAGCTGCGTTCTTGCGCCGTTAGGCCGACACATCCGACTTCTGCGGTTATCTAGTTTCTGATGGTAGGATTTCGAACAATTAAAGTATTTCAAAATAAAGAAAAGTTGCATTGAAACTGAAGTTTACGACTCTACAGAACCAAACATCTGTAAAAGATAAGGTATTTGATAAAACAAATTTGTTGATAGTGCGCTTGTCTACTAAAACGGTTCGGTTTCAATCCCCAGCAGCAGCAGCAGGTTTACTGCTTTTTCAACCAGGACAACTGTGGCACCGACCCAGACTAATTAAAATCCAATGGCATCGTCACAACGTGAAGACAATTGACATGTAGGAGAAGCATGGGGAGACAAAGAGAGAAGATTCGCTCGTCATTGGTTGGGGAAGTAAATTACAAGTACCTCAGAAGTGGTAGTGGGTTCACACAATGGCGGGGGATACTGGTAATAAGAAAGTCTGACCCACACGCAAAAGTCAGTCAAGTTTGGGCAACGTTTGAGTTCACAGAGAAAAACAGACAATTTTTACGTGTAGTAGATTGCCGTTGTTTGCTGAACTACAGACGCTCATACCATCGAAATCAACGCAAGGCGGTCTGCTTTCAAACCGTCTACGGCTGATTTCGAACCTTTGACGTCGTATGTCGGGGATTTGTGGAAGGTGTTTACTACACCTAAGCCACAGATCCGGCTAGTTCAATTAAATGAAGATTAACTGCAAAATTGTGCCCGATTTTTTATGTCATTCGCAGGACATTGCTATCAACCCCATGTTGATCTTCTAGGCCAGTGGTTCTCAACCAGTGGAGAATTCTCCTCCCCCCATTCCCCCCAAGGGGGGGGGGGGGGATTTTAGATGTTTCCAGGAGGGAGGGGATTAAGACCACATATTGGCAGGCTCAAAATGGCTTCAGGCACAATATCCTGGTTTTCTATTGAGCGTTTTGTTTGATGAAGCACAATATTCTGGCATTCTGGTGTCGTGTATTAAGTGGCAATTCTTTGACTTTTTAATTGTTTGTTTATTGTAATATGATTAATTTAGTGTGTTAATAAAATATTGTGAATATAAAAAAGAAAATGCTTTTATTTAAGTGTTAATATCCATCAGCATATTCATTTGCCATTGAATGTATAAAACCATACTATAAAATTAATCTATGCATGCAAAGGTTATGTACAGATATGGAAGAAAACAAGGATTTTCAGTTTTATAGGCATGTTATTTTGAATGCACCTTTTGAGGCTGACAATTTTGGAAAGGGCGAAATTCGTCTTTCGTTCGCTGGAAAGGGGGGAATGACATTCTGACATATGGTCGAAGGGTGCATGGGCCAAAAAAGGTTGAGAACCACTGTTCTAGACAAATAGTACGTTCAGTAGTATGCCTGAATGGGACGCAAAGAATAATAACATTGTAACCGCTTAAAGTCGCTTAAAAGTCGTCAGTGTCGACTTCATTGCACCGGGTTTTCTCCCATATGGCTCGGTCTCTTTCCGCAGCGCAGAAGGCGTCTCACAAGGCACGAACTCCGTAGCTCTAGCGACTCCCACAGGAGTCTCCAAAAAATTTCACTCGTGAACCGAAGGACGTGGCCTGGATTCGAACCCACAACCTTCAAAGCCCCTGTCAAACGGCTTGACCACTTCGCCACGGAGACTCCCTGGCAACAGAGTTACACATAATCGTCGTCATCATCATCACCAAGCAAGACCTTGCCAGAATGTCACTCTCATCGTGTTCCACAGACAAGATTCTCAAAACTTTGCCAATTTTCCTGCCCCATTATTTTCACGCCCAGGGTGTCTACGATGTCACGTGCCCATCCTCGTGTTAGGCGACCCCTGGCTCTGATTTCAGGAACCATACCTGCCTTCACTGTCCTTTCTCAACCACTGAGGCCTTTAATACGAGGATACTTCAAATGAAAACTTTAGTTGTTGTTGTTTTTTTTTTTTTTTTGGGGGGGGGGGGGGGGGGGGGGGCTGAGTATATAAAATCTGAAAAAGTAAAGAACAAATTCATAATTTTTCGATGTAGTCACCACCGCTTCAATGCAAGTCTTCCGGCGCCGATAAAGTGCTTGGATTCTTGTAGAAAATAAATTCTCTTGGTTGCGTGTGTAACCACTCTGGGGTCACCACTCTGGGGTCACCACTCCGCTTGCCTGACCCGGTCGTGAACGGTATGTCACAGAAGTCACGCCGTTTTGAAACTTCCTACTCCACTCATACACTTGCTGGACTGACAGGCATCCATTGCCATGATGTCACTTCCGGTCACCAGCATGGCGGTTAGGCATTGAGCCGCTACGGCCTCTGGAGTATCTATCCTTGTGTCTGCAGTTTGCATTCACATTTTACTCATGTTGGACCGGTAGTGTATAGTTCCGTCGCCCTGCTACTGAGTGAGTGCGTGGCGCGGCTCTGTGAGCTGTAACATTCATGTGGAATGCTTTTACATCTGACAGCTTTTGTTTGTATAGTGAACTACATGTTCTGAACAATGGCTACCGGCTGCTACTGAATTGACTGATTTGCCTTTTCGGTTCACGAGTGCATTTTTTAGGAGACTCCTGGGAGTCGACGCTGGAGCTATGGAGTTCGTGCTGTGTGCGGCGCTTTCGGCGAGTCGCCCTGCGGTAAAATACCGAGCCGTGTGAGAAAACCCGAATCAATGAAGTCTTTCTGATGGCTGCCGATTCCATCGACAATGAACTGTAGTTTTCGTGGATAACTTTTGTGTTGGCATTCTGGCGGCGGAATTGTGCACAGTGTATCTGTGTGGCTGTTGGATTGCCGAGACTCCTGTCTGTTCCACTTTTCACATTGGACAGTGAGGAGCATTTTGTGTGACATTCACTGACACAGGAACAACATAACGGGGACGACCCCTTTGCCGTGAAGTTGGAACCTCGACTAACCAACCAACCAACCAGTCAGCCAGCCAGCCAGCCAACCAGACAGCCAGTAAACCAGGCACCAATCACTTAACTAACTAATTAACTAACTAACTAACTAACTAACTACCTAACTAACTAACTATTCATTGGCACCTTGCCGTCTTGACAGACGATAGTTTGTGCTTTAAAAATGCATAATAACTTTTACCTATGGCAGTAGTAAATATAACTGATAAGGCCAATTCGCGCTGTTAATGTCCGTTCACAGTGGGTGCATGTGAACACGTGATCATTTCCACCATCATGCACCATCTTACGTCTCTCACGCCCTGTGTGTGCTTTATCTGCAGTCATTTTCTCCCTTGTCTTCATTCCATTTCTGATAGTTGCCCTCCATGAAACACGTTCAGCGGCGACTTGCTCCCAATGTGCATTATCAATGCTTGTATCAATCATGTCCCGCTTACATACATCTTTGTATCGTAGTAGAGGTCGACCCTGAGATCTCTTACCACTCTGTAATTCACCAAAGAAGATGTCCTTTGGTATTCTATCATCATCCAGACTCCTAAGATGTCCTATCCATCTAAGTCTACGAAGACTGAGCATGGAATAAACCGTCACACAACCTGATCTTTCCAATACTTCAGTATTTGTGATTTTGTCTTGCCACTTAATACCAAGAATTCTTCGCAGACACCGCATATGAAAGCTGTTTAAACGTTTCTCTTGGTGTGAGTAAGTTGTCCAGGTTTCACTGCCATAAAGAAGAGTACTAAGGACACAGGCTTGATAGACAAGGACTTTTGTTTTGGCAGTAAGCTTCCTGTTCTCCCAGACTCTTTTTGTTAACCTGTTCATTGTTGTTGCTGCCTTACCAATCCGGATGTTGATTTCCTGATCTAGGGATAATTTGCTATTTACCACTGATCCTAGATATGTAAAATGGTCTACCATCTCTAGTTTGGCGTCGTCAATAAAGATTGATGGTACCCCATGTGCACCTTGTGACATAATCTGTGTCTTCTTTTTGCTAATTGTTAAACTAAATTCAGAACAAGCATTGGAGAATGCAGATAGTAGACATTGCAATTCTTCCTCAGAGTGGGTCGTAACTGCAGCATCATCTGCAAAAAGCAACTCTCTGATCAGTACTCTCCTAATTTTGGTCTTGGCCTTCAATCTCTGAGCATTGTAGAGGCTGCCATCTGAGCGTGAGTGAATGTATATACCACCATCCTGATCACGAAAGGCATATTACAGTAGAAGTGAAAAGTATATTCCAAAGAGGATGCGAGCTAGTACACAACCTTGCTTAACTCCACTCTTGATTTCAAACTCTTCAGAGGTTGCACCATCAAACTTAATTATACCCTTCATGCCTGTGTGGAACGATTCCACAATGGACAGAAGAGTTGGTGGGCAGCCAATCTTCTTTAGTGCCTTGAACAGACTGTCACGACTGACCAAATCAAATGCCTTTGTGAGGTCGATGAAGGCAATAAACAGTGGTTGATTCTGTTGACGGCATTTTTCTTGCATATGTCGCAATGAGAATATCATATCAATGGTAGACCTGTTCTGTCGAAAGCCACACTGTGATTCGGGGTGGACTTGATCTCCTAGGACATGAAGTCTGCCCAGAACAATTCTGGCAAATACTGTTCCAACAATACACAGAAGTGAGATACCCCTATAGTTGTTGCAGTCGCTCCGATCGCCCTTGTTCTTGTACAGTGTTATGATGCTTGAATCTTTGAAATCCTGTGGGACTTGTCCTTATCGCCAGCATGGCTCTATTAGCTGGTGGATTTGTAGAGTACGTGTGTCTTGCCCACTCCTAATAACCTCTACTGGAATCCCATCCTTACCTGGAGCCTTGCCAGATGCAAGTTCATTTATAGCACACTTAACTTCTGTTATGGTGGGAAGTGTGTCCATGTGGTCAAGAGTTTGTAGAGCCTCTATGGTGTCGAGGGCATGATCCGCTAGTTTGGTCTCACTTGAGTAAAGCTCCAAATAGTACTCTACCCATCTGTCCATCTGCTGTTTCTTATTTGTTATGATTTCTCCAGTCAAGGTTTTCAATGGTTTTGATCATTGGACCACAGGCTTTCTTTATTCCTTCATACATGCTTCTTATGTTTCCCTCATCACTTGCGATTTGAATGGTCTCACATAACTTGATCCAATAATCATTTGCACACTGCCTGGCAGCCTTTTGCACATCCTTCCTAGCTTGTCTTAGCTCACTCAGAGTGTTACGCGTTGGTCTTTCCTTGTTTCTTAAGAGAGCTATCTTCTTCTTATCAATCAAGGGCTGCAGAGTCTCGCTGTTTGCCGCAAACCAGTCTTGCCTCTTATGATCCACAGTGCCGTAAACCCCTACGGAAGTTTTATAAAGAGTTTCCTTAAGTTGACCCCACTTTTCATTTACTGTACAATTTTTTGGTGTATCAGTGAAAGCGTCTTCAAGTTGCTGTTGAAACTGAAAGCACTTTTCAGGATCGTGAGTGTTAATAATATTAATCCTGGGGCTAGATTTGTGTTTAGCTGTGTAGATTCTCTTTGGTCTTAGTCTAACCCTTGCAACCACCAAAGAATGATCCGTATCATAGTCAGCACTGTGGTAGCTTCGAGTCAATGATATATGGTTCAGATGTTGTCTCCGTGTGATGATGACGTCCATCTGGTGCCAATGGCAGGATCTTGGATTTTTCCATGTGACCTTATGCATCTCTTTTGTGTTAAAAAAGGAGTTTGTAATACATAGGACATTTCTGGTGCAATGCTCCAGCAGCCTTTGCCCATTTTCATTCATGCGACCGATGTTGTATTTTCCAAGGCACACTGGCCATGAACTCGAGTTCATGAGCCTGCGATTCAGATTTTGTCCTAGCCCCAAGCACCCATTGAAGCAGGCAGGCTGTGGCGGATCAGCACCCAATTGGCCGGGGGCTGCCCAGCTTGAGGCGGGCGGTAGCTGATCAGTGACACCTGTAGGTGTCTCTAACCGTCAGAGGCAACACGTGGCGCCCCATGTCTAAGTATCACAGTAGTCGTGGTGATATAACAATGCTGAGTGTGGAAGGCTCGTGATAATATAGTGGACAAGTCTCGTCTTTTATAAATTCATACGTTTATTAGGTGAAAATCATTCATCTTCAAACATGATGGAAAACTCCGACATTCTTGTTGTTTACCTCCTCAATTCCCAGTCCCCAAGTGACGTGTGTGCAAGCCCTGGATACGTCTATCCATTCGTGCACACACGTTCACCAACTATGGTTTCCCACTAGTTAATGAATGCGCAGCATTCCCTAACTCTTTACTCCTAAGCTATACTGTTACAATACCTCCCCTTCTTCAAAGAGATTTTTTCCCTGAAAAAATCTCAACCCCAACTCTTAACCACTTAACTCTACTATACCTGCCCAACAATCCCATATATTTTTCAACTCAATTCTCACCCTCTTATCTCATCATAGCCAAATGCTAACTAGAGACATACTTCATACTATATCAATAATACAAAACTCTCTACAAAACTCGTTATAAAGTTCTCCACAAAAACTCTCTACAAAATTCTCCATAAGCGAACCGCTATTAAAGTGTCCATCTACATTATGATTGACAAAAATTGAAGATATTTCCCTTATCTTTTTCTCACTTATTCACTTTCTCGCTATTTCAGGATAGACAGAAAAGTTTAGTTTAGTCAGTTAGGTTGGATAGGTTAGATTTGGTAGGTGCGCACCTTAAACAAATATAGAAAGTAAGGGGAAAAAGTAAGAAGTAACCACATTTCTCTTCCCATGCATTCTCAAAACTTTATAAAAATAAAGTTTCTAAAATTTATCTTCATTTTCGTCAATAATAATTGTTGTTATCAAAAAGTTGACCCAACACTACAACCATTTTGTATTATACACCTCGTCAAATTCAACTATTCCTTCAAAACTTCCAAATTATTAGTATACTGTTACGTACAGTCTTCTTCTTCCAGTGTCCACTTATTTAAATGCCAATATTCAACCTGGCATTCCCCCCGTATTCTCCCATTAAACGCCGTTCAACCCAGCTCCTATTTCAACTCCCCATTTACCCAATATCGCCCGTCATTCCAATCCATGTATTTACGTTACGAACCAACTAATGTAGTCCCTATTTCAATCCTCCATTTTAACTCTTTCCAAACCACCTGTAATATCAATTTTTGCTGATACCCCCAGCCACTTTTAAATATACTCCTCCATTTTTCAATAAAAAATCTCTACCCAATATCATATTTCTATTTAAATCCTTGACCACATGGAACATATGCCTAACATTTATCCCTCCTAATTTAAAATTTATCATCGTTTGTCCAAGCACTTCTAATCTGTGTCCAGTTACCGAATGAAGATTCTCCTGAATTCTAAATATTTTACAATTTTTTAACATTCGATATAAAAATGTTTCTTTAATCACGCTAACTTGTGCTCCCGAGTCAACTAATGTTCTAACTTTATATTTCCCTATTTCTACTATACATGAGCTAGGATCAACCATATTTATTGACAACTGTTTTATCTCGCCTTGGGGAGATAACTTCTTATATCTTTTATTTCTAAATGTCCTATTATACTCATCATTTGGGTTTTTAATACATTGATGCATCTTTTGGACCTTACTATCTTCCCCCCTACTGCCGATCCTGTTCAGTAAGCGGGACGCCAATTTCCCTGATTTCCTGATCTTCTAAAATTTCTCTGCATTTCTCCATAATTCCCATTTGCTGATCTGCTATTTGCAGTTCTGTTCTGTGTACTCGTCTGAACACCTCTATTATTTTGTGTATTCGATGGGACACGTCTGTTATCACAGAAGCGAAAAATATGCCCACGTTGGTGGCATCCCCAACAAACCACATTCGTGTTATTTGTGTTACCTTCCATGTTTCTTACAGTATTTCTCACTTGTCCTTCTCTACCTTGATTATATACGTTAGTGTTTCTTTGTACCATCTGTACTTCTCCTCGTCTTCCTCTCCATCCATGTCTATACTGTCCTATTTCCATAGGTTCTTCAATTCTATCTTCCGAACTACTACCTAACTCTCGTCCTACTCTCAATCTAAACCTTCTCCTCAAGCTTTCTTCTTGTATAGCGATATCTACCGCTTGTGACAATCTTGCAGGATTCTCTCTCAATAACTTAAATTTTAATCCATCTGACCTAATCCCATCAACAAAAATCCCCACCAACATCCGTTCCACTTCTTCAGCTTGTACATTCTGTCCCAAAAATGACTCCTCAGCTAAATTGATTAACCTATCACTGTATAGCTGTACACTTTCCGTAATATTTTGTCTCGTTTGTCGCAACACTGAGAATGCGTGTTGTGGATCAGTAATCTCAGCGTATTTATGTGCCAGGTCGGGATTGAATTGTTCCCAGGTTTCATCTCCTCCCGCTTCTAGCTTT
Organism: Cepaea nemoralis; assembly: GCA_014155875.1. Taxonomy (NCBI): domain Eukaryota; kingdom Metazoa; phylum Mollusca; class Gastropoda; order Stylommatophora; family Helicidae; genus Cepaea; species Cepaea nemoralis. Next base: position 29,035 of record JACEFZ010009220.1, on the reverse strand, counting down.
CTTCTTATATGGTCAGAAACTGGACTTGTACTAGTTCTATATGCTAAATTCTTTTTATCCTCATCTGTAGCGTTCACTAGATAAGCATGTTTCTCAATAGAAATAATCCATTTCTTAAACTGATTCGCCTGTCCATTAAATCTCTCCACATCACTGATTACACTTTGCTGTCTCAATACTGCATCCAACTTTGATATTGCTCCGCCAACTCCACTCAATACCTGCGAAAAATCTTGGGGCTCCATCCTAAAATTCTATAATGGAAATTATCAAGCAATATAATATACAAATATTTTCATACAATATTATTTCAAAGTAATCATCAAGAAATATTCTGTTCAATTAATTAATCTAAAACTATCCATTACCTAAACTATACGAAAAAGACTCCAACCGATGATCTTGATGAAAAAAAGGTTTCAGTTCCAATCGCGAATCCTGATAAAAGGGACTCTAATTGACCATTCTGATGCAAAAAAATTCCAATCGAGGATCTTGTTAACAAAGGACTCTGATCGACAAAACTTGAAAGGAGCAGAAAAAGAAGAGCCTCTGGACTTCTCAGCTCAATCGAAGTCGATTCCTTCCAGTTGTTTACATGCCGCTGATTATGCTCGTTTGGCTTTTAAATTTACAACGCTCGATACAATACGGACTGATTGATTGCTTGATTGATTGATCGATTGATTGACTGATTGATCGATTGCTTGATTAATTGATCGATTGATTGCTTGATTAATTGATCGATTGATTGCTTGATTAATTGATCGATTGATTACTTGATTGACTGATCGATTGATTGCTTGATTAATTGATCGATTGATTACTTGATTGACTGATCGATTGATTGCTTGAATAAAAATTCTGGAGTTTACCTTCCGATAAGCAAGGTCACCTTCACTGTATTTCAACCGACAACATTTAACGGTTTCAGCAAATCTGACACGACAACATATCTGGAACATCCATACGTTTCAGAGAAAAAACGAGCAAGTCAACAATGGATGGATTCAAGCCTGACGATGGCCACTCTGTTTCAGCACTCGGAACATTACGTGTTATATGGCGTTCCAACAACAGTCAGTTTAAATCAATTGAAACCAATTTGACTTGAGACAAGTTGACCAGATTCATCAACGCCTTCACTTAGCTGAAGTGACTGTTGACCAGCTTGACTCGAGAATTACAGAAAGTGCAATTTGACCTTGACTCCACCTCAAACAGTCCAGTGAGCTGAAACCATGCTCATAAATTTTTCCATTCTCGATAGTTCTCTGTTTTATTTGGAGCTGATCGTTCGGGTGTAAAGACAATTTATTTCCCGAGGTACAAGGTTACTTTATAATTCGTAAAATGCAATCAGCAGCGACATCATTATATCATTTGCAATTTTCGATGTAAAACGGCAATTCTTGATCTCATAAAAAAAAACAGCGTAGGTCAGCGATCAGGGCACTGTATATTATTGAGTTATGCATACAAAACTATCAGTCTTTCTATAAAATAAGATCATCAAACCTTCTGACCTTTACTGAGAAATCCTCTTAATAAACACTGAGAAATCACAACAACTACCCCTGGGCGGGCTTTCAGTTGTTGCGTCTCTTATTAATTACTTAAAACTTCCATAATATCTGTTTCCAGACGTAGACAAAACACTCCTTCGTTTGTTCTTTGCTTGTCAACAATCTTCGCGACATCCCATGTTTGCAATCCTGGTCACGGCACCAATTCAGCCTATATCACAGTAGTCGTGGTGATATAACAATGCTGAGTGTGGAAGGCTCGTGATAATATAGTGGACAAGTCTCGTCTTTTATAAATTCATACGTTTATTAGGTGAAAATCATTCATCTTCAAACATGATGGAAAACTCCGACATTCTTGTTGTTTACCTCCTCAATTCCCAGTCCCCAAGTGACGTGTGTGCAAGCCCTGGATACGTCTATCCATTCGTGCACACACGTTCACCAACTATGGTTTCCCACTAGTTAATGAATGCGCAGCATTCCCTAACTCTTTACTCCTAAGCTATACTGTTACATAAGCCAATTGACAGGGATTTATAACCCGTAACAGTTGCCTCTCGCTTTGATTCCTAGACCGGTTAAGACCAGGGATTGGCTTATTGCCTCTCCATAGCACAAAGCCTGGGCTAAAATATAGAGATCATATGTTGCCCATGCAGCATGATCCCTCTCTCGGCCTGCCTAGTTCACTCCAGAGGAAAGGTAACAAACACCTCTACATTTGGAACAAGACAAGCTGCAGAAGCTGCCGGATCAGCAAAGCAATGCTCTAACTGTCCGCCTGTCGGAGCTTCGATCCTAGACCAGCCGCCAACCACGGCTTAGGGCCTTGTCTTCCCTGCCATGACATTTTGTCTTTAGGTTGCATTTCCTCGCACCAGGGTAAGGCTTGTACCCTCCCAATCGTGCTTTTCCGCCCGAAGCCGTTGGCACAATGTGGGGTGTCGGGTTTGGTAAGCGCCGCCCAACGTTCGGCGCTAACAGAAAGCAGGTAGTACCGTCTACTTTTATACTGTAGCTCAGTCATATCTGACTAAGACCTGACACCAAACTAACTAACTAACTAACTAACTAACTAACTAACTAACTAACTAACTAACTAACTAACTAACTACCTACCTACCTACCTAACTAACTAACTATAGTGTTTTTTTTGTTGTTGTTGCCTCAATATAATATTCAATATCTCAGTAACCAACTGTGGGAAAATGATGAGATTTAGTATATAACCTTTTCATTATGTCCACCCAACAAAACAATTTTTGTTCTGGAGATTTTACAGCAGATTTCAAAGTTAGTTTATATGCGGTATATTAATTACGACTTAGAGATTACGTCCATGATTTTAACAGTATTACATCTTCACCAAGACACGTCCCCGTATTTTTTAATATTGTCACGTGATTTCCGTTTTGAAACAAACAGCGCGAAGATTCAGGGGTGTCTCCAAATGGGGGTTCTTTCATGAAACGTGATTATATAAATAAACTAGCTGACAAGGCCTGGCTTCTGGCGGGGATCTATCTATCTATCTATCTATCTAGCTATCTATCTATCTAACTTAGCTGTATAGCTTTTATAATAATTCTAATTGTGTTTTCACGGTGAGTGAGGGGGTCTTCACTGCTCTTCCTTACGGATCTGTGTACGTATTTTATATATTTACAGAGATATTACTGTGTCTCTGTACTTTAGAGTGTGTTTTGTAATAAGGGACGTAAGTTGTATTCACTTTGTGTGTGTGTGTTTTGGTTTTAAACTTGTGATTACGCATTGTTGAAATGTCTAATAAGTACGAACACTGGCTCAGGAATAATGGGCTCAGAATCGGGCATGTAAACTATGCCTTAATTATTTTACTCCATGTTGTGTGACTTCTGCAGTATGTACCTGACGAGATGCAACGAAATATGCCAGGCAATAAATCGTACAATCTATGGTTTGTGTCTTCGTTATTGAAATTCACTACGGGAAAACATTGTTTTGATTAACTGACTAACGCCAGCAGTATATTCAAAATACGCGTAGGAAATGTCAGACTGGAAAACAAACAGCACACTTCCAGAAACAACAACACTGACCTGGATATGACTCTCTGGGATAGTTTCTCCTGATGATCACGAAGACGATGATGGAAATGAGGAGGACCACCAGCAGTACACAAGAAAGTAATAACCACCACAGTTCAAAACCTCCATTGGCTACCAAAAGCGAGTCCTGGCCAGCATCGTCTGCAGATTAAACATAGTAGTATCTATTAGTGTTGTTGGTCCCAAAAATGACCAGTTGTCTAGAATTGGCAAGCCAATACCATCTTTATAGAAGTGCAGGTCCCCCAAGCTGATCCAGGGAACCATGGAGTGCGTATGTAACTGTTGTAGACGACTGCAGTAGCTTTCCCTTGACGTTTAAGTGTTCAGAGCATTTGAAAAGAAGGCGGTCGATTGTTTCATATGGAGAACGTGGTCTATACGAGGGTGATGGTCGAGGGTTGTTATAGTTTAGATGGCTATTAATTCTAGCATATTTCGGCTAAGGACATTGACTTTGTCATTGTGTTTTGGTTGGGCATTTAATTAAAAAGCGTCCGGTCCCTTGGTTCGTTTAAACACGTGTTCAGTCAATTTTCAATTGTGTTCTTTCTGAGAATCCGTTGGATTTTTCTCATACTGCAAGGCCATCCCCTGTTCCGTCACCCGCTTTAGCAAGTCTATCAGCATTCTAATTTCCCATGAGGTCCCCGTGACTGCAAATTCATTGTAATGTTATACTGATGACGTGGGATGCTATGGCTTTGTGACTGATCTCGCTACGTACTAGACCAGTGGTTCTCAACCGGTGGGAATTAACCCCAAGGATGGAATATTAGGGTTTTCAGGGGGAGGGGGGGAGGGGGGGAATTAAGACCACAGATGGGCAGAATCAGCTTGGCTTAAGGACCACACAAAATGCGATCGCCTCCCCTGCCATTTATTTTCTCGAACTATGTGTGAGGAGTGTTGCATTAGTTATGTGGATATATATATATATATATATATATATATATATATATATATATATATATATGTATATATATATATATATATATACATATATATATATATATATATAAGGCCATGTATGTATGTCCGTTTTCTATGCGTTCGATAACGGTCCATCCGATTGAGATAAAATTTTCATTCCCATGCAGCCAACTGTAATAGTTTGTTAATGTACAATCAGCTATTTACTTACTAAAATTTAATATTTCAATATCTTATTCATATATATATATATATATATATATATATATATATATATATATATATATATATATATATATATATATATATAGCGAAGGGACTTAACTTAAGAAAAGTTATTTCAAGGGGCATAACGTTTAATTTTGGGTAATTATAGACCTATTTCCTTATTATCGTCGCTATCAAAACCACTAGAAAAACGCATTCATAAAATAACGTTACACCATTTAATTAACAACGATCTAATAATTAACAGTCAATCTGGGTTTCGACCTAAATATTCTTGCCATAGTGCTCTAACAAAAATGACCGATAACTGGCACTTAAACATCAACAACGGTAGAATTTGTGGAGCGGTGTTTGTAGACTTTAAAAAAGCTTTTGATATGGTAGATCACGATATTTTAATTAGAAAACTAAAGTAAATGAAGACAAGCACCAACATGGTGAACATAATTACGTCATTTCTATCCGACAGGCAACAAATCGTGTCCTTCAACAACTGTCTATCAAGACCCACACAGCTTAATATTGGTGTGCCTCAGGGCTCAATACTAGGTCCGCTGCTTTTTGCAGTTTATATTAATGATCTTCCTTTATATATCAATACAACTTGTGATCTATTTGCTGACGACTGTACTATATATACTAGTCAAGAAAATCGTAGTGAATTAGAGAATTCTTTACAAAAGGAACTTGATAATCTTACTAGATGGAACAATGAAAACCGCATGCAAATTAACATCGGCAAAACCAAATCCATGCTAATAACGACCAGACAAAAACTACAGACACTAGCCATAACTGGATCACCGCTCGAACTCCGCATGGGCACGTTACCTATAGTTAATGTGACTGAACATAAAACACTAGGGCTTTTAATAGACAGCCATTTGAACTGGAGCTCTCATGTTCACGCTCTTACCAAGAAAATAGCACAAAAAGTTTACCAACTTGCTAAAATTCAGCACTTCCTGGACGAAAGCACACGAAAAATATTCTATACATGCTATATCCAATCACATCTCGATTACTGTTCCACAGTTTGGGATGGTTGCCCTAAATCTAATTTAAAACGACTATGTTCTCTACAAAACCGCGCTATTCGTCTGGTTTCTGGCATAAAGCACGTTGAAAGTAATAATTTGTACAGTCATCTAAGACTTCTACCACTACAAAAGCGCTTCCTTTTCAACAAAGCCAAATTAGTGAATAAAATTATATCTCAAAATACCCCAGAGTATCTTCTGCCGCTGATTCAATCTAATGCAATGAACAGCAAGCGCCTAAATTTGTTACATGTCTCGAAGCCTAGATTGGACCTATACAAAACATGTTTTGCCTATTCTGGTGCTCACTTATGGAATCATCTGCCTCCAGATCTGAAAAATCCAATGAGTCCCTACACATTTAACCGAAAACTCTTTCAATACTTAATCCATACCGACTATATGCCACCATAACTCATTTACTGGTATAATTGTTCAGTATAATTGTTCATTATAATTGTTCACTATATATGTGTGTGCGTGTGGGAGCGAGAGAGAGAGAGAGAGAGAGAGAGAGAGAGAGAGAGAGAGAGAGAGAGAGAGAGTGTCAGAGAGAGGGAGAGAGTGAATGCGTGTGTGCATGCGTGTGTGTGGAGAGAGTGATTGAGCGAGAAATGGTGGGGGAATGTGTCAGTGCATGCATTCGTACGTGTATGTGTGAGAGTGAGTGAGGGAGTGTGTGCGTGCGTGCATGCGTTCATGTGTACTTGTATGTGTGAGAGAGTGTGATTGAGAGAGTGAGTGTGTGTGTGTGTAGGATTGTGTGTTAGAGAGTGAGACAGTGGGAGAGTTGATGTTAGTGTGTGTGTGTGTGTGTGTGTGTGTGTGAGCGCGCGCATGCGTGTGAGTGTGTGTATATGAAAGAATACAGAGAGAGAGAGAGAGAGAGAGAGAGAGAGAGAGAGAGAGAGAGAGAGAGAGAGAGCTGAGCAGATGCATGTCATGTAACACGCATGCTATGTAACAGGCGAATCCATATGTTTGTGTATTCTCATCTGTCATATTATAAGTTAAATACCATTTGATTTTATCATGTATAATCTAAACTTATGTTCATTACTGTAGTTTGAGTGAGAGAGTGAGTGAGTGTGAATGAGAGACAGAATGAGTGAGCGTGAGAGTGAATGAGTGAGCGTGAGAGTGAATTAGTGAGAGTGAATGAGTGAGCGTGAGAGTAAATGAGTGAGCGTGAGAGTGAATGAGTGAGCGTGAGAGTGAATGAGTGAGCGGGAGAGTGAATGAGTGAGAGTGAATGAGTGAGCGGGAGAGTGAATGAGTGAGAGTGAATGAGTGAGCGTGAGGGTGAATGAGTGAGCGGGAGAGTGAATGAGTGAGCGTGAGAGCGAATGAGTGAGCGGGAGAGTGAATGAGTGAGAGTGTCTGTATGTGTGAGTGAATGAGTGAGAGTGAATGAGTGAGCGTGAGAGTGAATGAGTGAGGGTGAGAGTGAATGAGTGAGCGGGAGAGTGAATGAGTGAGCGGGAGAGTGAATGAGTGAGCGTGAGAGTGAGCGGGAGAGTAAATGATTGAGCGGGAGAGTGAATGAGTGAGCGTGAGAGTGAATGAGTGAGCGTGAGAGTGAATGAGTGAGCGTGAGAGTGAATGAGTGAGCGTGAGAGTGAATGAGTGAGCGTGAGAGTGAATGAGTGAGAGTGAATGAGTGAGAGTGAATGAGTGAGCGTGAGAAGGAATGAGTGAGCGTGAGAGTGAATGAGTGAGCGTGAGAGTGAATCAGTGAGCGGGAGAGTGAATGATTGAGCGTGAGAGTGAATTAGTGAGCGTGAGAGTAAATGAGTGAGTGTGAGAGTGAATGAGTGAGCGGCAGAGTGAATGATTGAGCGGGACAGTGAATGAGTTAGCGTGAGAGTGAATGAGTTAGCGTGAGAGTGAATGAGTGAGAGTGAATGATTGAACGGGAGAGTGAATGAGTGAGCGGGAGAGTGAATGAGTGAGCGGGAGAGTGAATGAGTGAGCGGGAGAGACAGAATGAGTGAGCGTGAGAGTGAATGAGTGAGCGGGAGAGTGAATGAGTGAGCGGGAGAGTGAATGAGTGAGCGGGAGAGTAAATGAGTGAGCGGGAGAATGAATGAGTGAGCGGGTGAGTGAATGAGTGAGCGTGAGAGTGAATGAGTGAGCGTGAGAGTGAATGAGTGAGCGGAAGAGTGAATGAGTGAGCGTGAGAGTGAATGAGTGAGCGGGAGAGTGAATTAGTGAGAGTGAGAGTGAATGAGAGAGAAAGAGAGAGAGTGTGTGTGTGTGTGTGAGCGTACGCATGCGTGTGAGTGTGTGTATATGAAAGAATACAGAGAGAGAGTGAGAGAGAGAGAGAGAGAGAGAGAGAGAGAGAGAGAGAGAGAGAGAGAGAGAGCTGAGCAGATGCATGTCATGTAACACGCATGTTATGTAACACGCGAATCCATATGTTTGTGTATTCTCATCTGTCATATTATCAGTTAAATACCATTTGATTTTATCATGTATAATCTAAACTTATGTTCATTACTGTAGTTTGAGTGAGAGAGTGAGTGAGTGTGAATGAGAGACAGAATGAGTGAGCGTGAGAGTGAATGAGTGAGCGTGAGAATGAATGAGTGAGCGTGAGAGTGAATGAGTGAGCGTGAGAGTGAATGAGTGAGCGTGAGAGTGAATGAGTGAGCGGGAGAGTGAATGATTGAGCGTGAGAGTGAATGAGTGAGCGGGAGAGTGAATGAGTGAGAGTGAATGAGTGAGCGGGAGAGTGAATGAGTGAGCGTGAGAGTGAATGAGTGAGCCTGAGGGTGAATGAGTGAGCGGGAGAGTGAATGAGTGAGCGTGAGAGCGAATGAGTGAGCTGGAGAGTGAATGAGTGAGAGTGTCTGTGTGTGGGAGTGAATGAGTGTGAGGGAATGAGTGAGAGTGAATGAGTGAGCGTGAGAGTGAATGAGTGAGCGTGAGAGTGAATGAGTGAGCGGGAGAGTGAATGAGTGAGCGGGAGAGTGAATGAGTGAGCGGAAGAGTGAATGGGTGAGCGGGAGAGTGAATGGGTGAGAGTGAATGAGTGAGCGTGAGAAGGAATGAGTGAGAATGAGAGTGAATGAGTGAGCGTGAGAGTGAATCAGTGAGCGGGAGAGTGAATGAGTGAGCGTGAGAGTGAATGAGTGAGCGGCAGAGTGAATGAGTGAGCGGGACAGTGAATGAGTGAGCGTGAGAGTGAATGAGTGAGAGTGAATGAGTGAGCAGGAGAGTGAATGATTGAACGGGAGAGTGAATGAGTGAGCGGGAGAGTGAATGAGTGAGCGGGAGAGTTAATGAGTGAGCGGGAGAGACAGAATGAGTGAACGTGAGAGTGAATGAGTGAGCGGGAGAGTGAATGAGTGAGCGGGAGAGTGAATGAGTGAGCGGGAGAGTGAATGAGTGAACGGGAGAGTGAATGAGTGAGCGGGAGTGTGAATGAGTGAGAGTGTGTGTGTGTGAGTGAATGAGTGAGAGTGAGAGATGAATGAAAGAGAGAGAGAGCGTGTGTGTGTGGTGTGTGTGTGTGTGTGTGTGTGTGTGTGTGTGTGTGTGTGTGTGTGTGTGTGTGGAACGCGCTGGCATCACTACTTTTACGTCACATACTTTTTATGTACACATTTTTCTCCATGTTTAGCCTTGTTTATGTTTACAACATTCATTTCACAATGTTTATTTTTCTTCCTATGTAAATGTATAATACTCTTGATGAACGAAAGACGAGTGATTGGAAGGGCCGAATGTAAGACGGGCCTGCGCGCCCAATTTGTGACCCTAATAAAGTTGATTTGATTTGATTTAGCATAGCTATATATTTTATATATGTAGATTGTTGCATCGTTTTCAAACTTTTATAAACTCATTGTCTACAGTTATTTACAGGCATATGAGTTATAATAAATAATGATATAATCTTTAAAGCATTTTCATAGTTTGTATAAAAATAATGCATCTATTTAAATAGTGAAAATTTTCTAACTCATCGTTTTATTTTTCTTCAACAGGCACATTAATTTTTTTGTAACATTCTCATATGTATGGTGCGTTACACCCACGTTGGGTATTTATGATGCCCATGTTAAACATTTCCTCAACGAGTTACTTTTCATGCATTTAATGCTTATTGTTCTTTTGTTGTCAAAGAATTGCTTCATAAGAGATGTTGAATGAAAGTATGTATGAAAGGAAATAGAGAAGAAGGGCAGAATGTAGGACGGGCCTGCGTGCCCAATTCTTAACCCTTTGAAAATAAAGATTTTCGTTCTTTAAAAAAAAAAAGTAATTTTTTGTGAGGGAAAGTTAGTTGCATATCGTTTGCAGTAATCTGCAGTCAACCCACCACCCACCATTTATTGGCTGTTCGTGATATCATGGTAAGATTACTTTAGATAGATCTCTTCCAGTTGTTAGGATGCTTGCCTGGGGGACAAATGATCATGTGTTCATACGAGGGGACTTCAAATGAGAGCCTTCAAAGTGTGATAGCAATAATAACAACCCTGCTATTGTCCTGTAACCTGTAAACATTGTTGATAAGGAGTAAAGAGTAACATCATGTTGCAGACGAACACAGTGACGTCATAATGACAGTTCACAGATGGCCGCCCCACTTTTGACATGCATCAAAGGTGAGCAGCGTTCTGTTATCCGTGTTTTTTTTTTTATCAGTGAAGGAGTGACAACTATAAAAATTCCTTGGCTAATGAAGGTCCGGCATGGTCATGCATGCTTGTCAGTCCAGCAAGTGTATGAGTGGAGTAGGAAGTTTCAAAATTGTTCGGTCTGATGAAGGCGTACAGCAGGTAGTGCATGAGTGGGTACACAAACGACCAAGATATTTTTCTTCTACAGTAGTCCAAGCACTGTATCGGCGCTGGAGGACTTACATTGAACGCGGTGGTGACCACATCCAAAAATGATACACTTGTTCTTTTCTTTTTCAGAATATATTCATACAAACCGCCCCCCCCCCCCCCAAAATGAATTAGCATTCAGGTGGATATTTTAAATTAACCTGGACTGCCGGACGACCCAACCTAAAATGGGTACACGGAAATGTCTCTTCATGAGAGATGTTGAATGAAAGAATGTATGAGAGGAAATACAAAAGAAGGGCAGAATGTAAGACGGGCCTGCGTGCCCAATTCTAAACCCTTTGGAAATGAAGATTTTTGTTCGTTCGTTCGTTCGTTCGTTCGTTCGTTCGTCTTCGTCTTCTCCTTTCACCTCCTATCCCCCATTTGGGGATAGGCTTTCAGCCACACACAGCAAACCCTCTTTCCTATTTGTAGATATCCCATGTAGCTTTGTCCATGACCTTCCCATACTGTTAATTTCTATTTCAACTTCTCTTCTTGAGTTCTTAGACCTTCCTCTAATTCTTTTACATCGTGGGTTCCAGACCAGGAGCTATATTGGGAAATAAAGGCGGTAGTGTGTTATTACTTTCTCTGTAACCTCGTATATCCACGTGAGGAACACAGATGCGTGTGATTCGGCAGTGGAATGCGTCGCGTTGGTTACTTAGGTGTAGGTGAGCCGGTCGTTCAGAAAGCAATGGCAATGTACTGAGCGTAATCTTGCCAAGAACATCAACAACAGTTGAAAAATGCTGGTGTTGACTGCAATGTCCTGTAATGGATATGCAACTTTAAAATAGTCTCGGTCTCCATGGCTAAGGGTTTATGGACGTGATTCGTAAGCCCACTTACCTGCGATCGAAACACAGCTGCGACCGATTTGGCAGACCGCGTTGAGTTGGGTTTTAACGTGTTGATCCGATAGCCGGTCGTTCAGAAAATAATGGCAAACTACTGAATGTAAACTTGCCAAGAGATCAACAACAGCAGTAAACCTCTGGTGTTGATAGTGATGTCTTGTAAACAGGATATGCAAAAAACAAACAAACAAACAAACAACCAAACAAACAACAAGTGTGTTCTTAGACGCATCACTCATGAATTGCCAATCTTATATATAAAAGGCGATCTCCGTCTGTCTGTCTGTATGTATGTATGTATGTCCTTTATTTGTTCGCGAACGGCCCATCCGATTGAGATGAAATTTTCTACACGCCTTCCTTTCATTCCAGCGCTGCCAACTGTGATATTGTGTTAGTGTGAAATCGCCTGCTTACTCAGTATTATTTCATTTTTCATTTTTCATTATAATTTCATATATCTCAGGGGACCTAACTCCGTAAAAGTTATTTCAAGGGGCATAACGTTTCTGTATAACTTATAGTCATATTGTGGCATCGTTTTCAAAGATTTATAAACTCTTTGTCCATAGTTATGTACCGGCATATGAGTTATAATAAATAATGATACAATCTGTAAGGCATTTTCAAAGTTTTCATAAAAATAATGCACAATGCATAACATTGTAACTCATCTTTTTTTGCTTAAGAAGTTACTGTAGTCATGCAGGTGATTAGAAAGAGTTTTCATTAAAAATAATGGATGGTGTGTGGAAGGACATTCTTTTAAGTTACTTTTGTTGTTGTATGAATTTAATGAGACGCTACCCGCCAGGGACTGGGCGAAGCCGGACAGGGTCAGGCAGACAGATAGATAGACAGACAGACAGACAGACAGACAGACAGACAGACAGACAGACAGACAGACAGACAGACAGACAGACAGACAGACAGACAGACAGACAGACAGATAGACAGTCGGGAACAGGAACTTATATGATTACTTATATAAATTAAATGAGATGCTTCACACCAGGAGCTGGGCGATGCCGGGCCGGGTCAGACAGACAGACAGACAGACAGACAGACAGACAGACAGACAGACAGACAGACAGACAGACAGACAGACAGACAGACAGACAGACAGACAGACAGACAGATAGACAGTCGGGAACGGGAACTTATATGACTACTTATATGAATTAAATGAGATGCTCCACACCAAGAGCTGGGCAATGCCGGGCCGTGTCAGACAGACAGACAGACAGACAGACAGACAGACAGACAGACAACAGACAGACATACAGACAGACAGTCGGTAACGGGAACGAGAACTTATATGACTACTTATATGAATTAAATGAGATGCTCCCCACCAGGGTCTGGGCGAAGCCGGGCAGGGTCAGCTAGTCTTATATATAAAAGGCGATCTCCGTCTGTCTGTCTGTCTGTATGTCCATATGTCCTTTATGCGCTCGCGAACGGCCCATCCGATTGAGATAAACTTTTCTACACGTCTTCCTTTCATTCCAGCGCAGCCCACTGTCATATTATTTTAGTGTGAAATCGGCTGCTTACCCAATATTATTTCATTTTTCATTTTTCATTATAATTTCATATATCTCAGGGGACCTAACTCTGTAAAAGTTATTTCAAGGGGCATAACTTTTCTGTATAACTTATAGTCATATTGTGGCATCGTTTTCAAAGATTTATAAACTCTTTGTCCATAGTTATGTACCGGCATATGAGTTATAATAAATAATGATACAATCTTTAAGGCATTTTCAAAGTTTTCATAAAAATAATGCACAATGCATAACATTGTAACTCATCTTTTTATGCTTAAGAAGTTACTGTAGTCATGCAGGTGATTAGAAAGAGTTTTCATTAAAAATAATGGATGGTGTGTGGAAGGACATTCTTTTAAGTTACTTTTTTTGTTGTATGAATTTAATGAGAACTTATATGACTACTTATACGAATTAAATGAGATGCTCCCCACCAGGGACTGGGCGAAGCCGGACAGGGTCAGGCAGACAGATAGATAGACAGACAGACAGACAGACAGCCAGACAGACAGACAGACAGACAGACAGACAGACAGACAGACAGACAGACAGACAGACAGACAGATAGACAGTCGGGAACAGGAACTTATATGACTACTTATATAAATTAAATGAGATGCTTCACACCAGGAGCTGGGCGATGTCTGGCCGGGTCAGACAAACAGACAGACAGACAGACAGACAGACAGACAGACAGACAGATAGTCGGTAACGGGAACGAGAACTTATATGACTACTTATATGAATTAAATGAGATGCTCCCCACCAGGGACTGGGCGAAGCCTGGCAGGGTCAGGCAGACAGATAGACAGACAGATAGACAGACAGATAGACAGTCGGGAACGGGAACTTATATGACTACTTATATGAATTAAATGAGATGCTCCACACCAGGAGCTGGGCAATGCCGGGCCGGGTCAGACAGACAGACAGACAGACAGACAGACAGTCGGTAACGGGAACGAGAACTTATATGACTACTTATATGAATTAAATGAGATGCTCCCCACCAGGGTCTGGGCGAAGCCGGGCAGGGTCAGCTAGTTGATTTATAAAAATATGGGGTTATCACCATTTGCCCAATACGCCTGACTAATCAGGGTGACTAAAGCTTCCACTCTTATCATTTTAATAGTATAAAACAGTTTCCTCCTATCAGATTCTTTACAAAAATATGTGTACAACTTCATAGTGATGCTTTGAAGCGTACTAAATTTCACATTCAACCCCACTGGACAATATTCACACATTTCAATGTTAGCGATAAGTGGTAAAATTAAAGTAATTAAAAAAATCAGGTTTCATGAAAGAACACACACTGACGACATCTCTGAACACTTAACGATATCAAAATGGTTAAGCACGTAACATCACGGTGCAGACAAGCATGGTGACGTCATAAGGATAGTTTAAAAATGGCCAGTCCACTTCTGACATGCATCAAAAAGGAGCAGAGTTCTGTTAAGTGTGAAACCTATAGAAACTCATCGGCGAACGAAGGTCCAGTATGGCAATGTTAGTTATTTAGTTAGTTTAGTGTAGTTAACTGGTTAGGTTGGTTGGCTGGCTGGCTGGTTTGTTGATTGGTTGGTTAGTTGGTTGGTTGTTTGGTTGGTTAGTTAGTCGAGGTTCCAACTTCACGGCAAAGGGGCCGTCGCCTTTATGCTGTTCCTGTGTCAGTGAATTTCACACAAAATGCTCCTCACTGTCAAATGTGAACAGTGGAAAAGACAGGAGTCTCGGCAATCTATCAGCCGCAGAGATACACTGTGCACAATTCCGCCGTCAGACTGCCAACACAAAAGTCATCCACGAAAATTACAGTTCATCATCGATGGAATCGGCAGCCACCAGAAAGACTTCATTGACCCGGGTTTTCTCACATGGCTCGGTATTTGACCGCAGGGCGACTCGCCGAAAGCGCCGCACAAAGCACGAACTCCAAAGCTCCAACGTCGACTCCCAGGAGTCTCCTGAAAAATGCATTCGTAAACCGAAAAGGCAAATCAGTCAATTCAGCAACAGCCTGTAGCCATGGTTTCGAACATGTAGTTCACTGTACAAACAAAGCTGTCAGACGTAAAAGCATTCCACATGAATGTCACAGCTCACAGAGTCGCGCCACGCACTCACTCAGTAGCAGGGCGACGGAACTATACACTGCCAGTCCAACATGAGTAAAATATGAATGCAAACCGCAGCCACTAGGATAAATACTCCAGAGGCCGTAGCGGTTCAATGTCTAACCGCCATGCTGGGACCGGAAGTGACATCATGGCAATGGATGCCTGTCGGTCCGGCAAGTGTATGAGTGGAGTGAGTGGTCTCGATGTATGGTGTCCGCTTCGAGTGCTGGAGGTCCCGGGTTCAGGCCCCGGTAAGGACCGGGATTTCTTTTTAAAAAATCCACGTAGACTTCCAGTAATAAAATTTCCCCTGGTCTCTGGGTAGGGAGATCGGACGCCGGTGTGTATTGTTGTGCACGTAAAAAATCACTTGGTAGTTGGAAATCGAAAAAGAGTAGCCTAACGGCGCTGCCCGGGCAAAATTTCGAGTTAAAAATCTACCCAAAGTATTTCAGGATCCTCACCGATGCAACGGAGTTCGTGCGTTGAGCTGAGTTTCTCCAGACTCAGGTTTGAGTTAGGAGGAAAACGGATCACGTATGGGTTAAACCGTGTGCCGTGATGTTGATCCAACGACTAAACTAAACTAAACTAAACAAAAGGAAGTTTCAAAACGGCGTGACTTTTGTGACATACCGTTCACGACTGGGCCAGGCAAGCGGAGTGGTGACCCCAGAGTGGTTACACGCGCAACCAAGAGAATTTTTATTTTTCTACAAGAATCCAAGCACTTTATGGGCGCCGGAGGACTTGCATTGAAGCGGTGGTGACTACATCGAAATATTATGAATTTGTTCTTTACTTTTTCAGATTTTATATACTCAGCCCCGTACCCACCCCCTACCCCACAATAAAAAAAATCTAAGGTTTTCATTTGAAGTACCCTCGTATTAAAGGCCTCAGTGGTTGAGAAAGGACAGTGAAGGCAGGTATGATTCCTGAAATCAGAGCCAGGGGTCGCCTAGCACGAGGATGGACACGTGACATCGTAGACACCCTGGGCGTGAAAATAATGGGGCAGGAAAATTGGCAAAGGTTTGAGAATCTTGTCTGTGGAACACAATGAGAGTGACATTCTGGCAAGGTCTTGCTAGGTGATGATGATGTTGTTGATGACGACGATTATGTGTAACTCTGTTGCCAAGGAGTCTCCGTGGCGAAGTGGTCAAGCCGTTTGACTGGGGCTTTGAAGGTTGTGGGTTCGAATTCGGACTACTGTGGGAGTCGCTAGAGCTACCGAGTTCGTGCCTTGTGCGACGCTTTCCGCGCTGCGGAAAGAGACCGAGCCATATAGGATAAACCCCGGTGCAATTAAGTCGACCCTGTCGATGTTTAAGCGATTTTAAGCGGTTACAGTGTTATTATTTTTTGCGTCCCATTCAGGCACATTACTGAACGTACTATTTGTCTAGAACAGTGGTTCTCAACCTTTTTTGGCCCATGCACCCTTTCACCATATTTCTGAATGTCATTCCCCCCTTTTCAGCGAACGAAAGACGAATTTCCCCATTTCCAAAATTGTCAGCCTCAAAAGGTGCATTCAAAATATAATACTGAAAATCCTTGTTTTCTTCCATAATTGTACATAACCTTTACATGCATAGATTAATTTTATAGTGTGGTTTTATACATTTAATGGCAAATGAATATGCTGATGGATATTAACACTTAAATAAAAGCATGTTCTTCTTTATATTCACAATATTTTATTAACACACCAAATTAATCATATTACAATAAACAAACAGTTAAAACGTCAAAGAGTTGTCACTTAATACACGACACAAGAATGCCAGAAAATTGTGCTTCATCAAACAAAACGCTCAATAGAAAACCAGGATATTGTGCCTGAAGCCATTTTGAGTCTGCCAATCTGTGGTCTTAATCACCCCTCACCGGAAACACTAAAATCTCCCCCCCCCCTTATTTGGAGGAATGGGGGGGGGGGGGAGAGAATTCTCCACTGGTTGAGAACCACTGGCCTTGAAGATCAACATAGTGTTGATAGCAATGTCCTGCGAAGGACATTTAAAAAACGGGCACAATTTCGTAGTTAATCTTCATTTAAAGAACTAGCAGGTTCTGTGGCTTAGGTGTAGTAAATGCCTTCCACAATTCCCAGACATACGACGTCAAAGGTTCGAAATCAGCCGTAAACGATTTGAAAGCAGACCGACTTGCGTTGATTTAGATGGTATGAGCGTCTGTAGTTCAGCAAACAACGGTAATCTACTACACGTAAAAATTGTCTTTTTTTCTCTTTGAACTCAAACGTTGCCCAAACTGGACTGACTTTTGCGTGTGGGTCAGCTTTTTTAATTACCAGTATCCCCCGCCATTGTGTGAACCCACTCCAACTTCTGAGGTACTGTGACATAATCACCAACCATCATTATACAGTGCGTCAACATTTACACACCAAACCAGAGAAAGTCATGCGGTTGACCGCACTAATGAGGACGAACACAACTTGACACCGGAGATAGACATATGTCGTCTAAATATAGGAATTACAGCGTCTGCAACTAGAAGGATCATTGGAGGGAGTGGGTCACATGACGTTAACTTTGACCTGCGGTACGCGTTGAATATTGAAAATCGCGCACTTCTCCTACAGCAGCTTGACGACCGGTCAGATAGATTGTGTGACCTGTCCTTTACAATGAACCAAATGGTAGTTTGATAAGAAATCCGAGGTAAGCTTGTGAATCCTCAGATCAGTGTGATGCCCAGATGTATACAGTAGAGGTCTCCAGTGTTTGTGCGTCAAATTAAATGTATTACTAATAAAATAAAACCTCTGAAAATGTAAAATTTTCGACTACAAACTTCTAGCTACACCGAGCCGTTTCCCCGGCAATACTCACAACCTCATACTTTCTCAAAACCGCAAACTCTGAAGTTCTTCACTACATCTGTTAGCTTTACTATGTGCATACTACAACAATCTATCACAAAAAACTGTACGAGGTGAGAATTCAAACGTACTTTGATGTATTTCATCAAAACTGCTTTAAAAAGCTTTCTGCAAACACAAGACAGTTTGTGCACAAGAACCACTGCCTTATTTCTGCCTATTCGCAATCTAAGGAGTTGAGAGAGGGATTATATCTTTCCTTTCCTCTTTATGAATTGAAATAATAGGGTTTGATAGAAAATGATTGTATTTATGTGTCAGATTTTCACTCAGACAAAGCACTTATTAAATGCATTGCCTAGAACAGGTTACGCTTCACAGACGCCAATTGTGACAGACGGCCTAGTTAATCTGTCCAGACCAACAGGTAAACAAAACCTCGGTCTATAGCCAACTGTTGATCGCCAACAGAGTGGACATGATGTGCACTGTTAACAGAAGAAGAAGAATAAATTAATATGTAGAATAAGAGAGGAGGATTAGGAGAGGTACATTTATGGCAACCTCTTACTAATGTATTGTTGTCACGTTTTGTATGGATTACATTTTGTAACAATTACACATCAGAAATTCTGTATGATGGCCATGAATAACAATAAAAGACTAGCTGAGTTATACTCATATTAACTACTGAAGATGGGGAATAATTGTACAAGCTATGAGAACCCAATCAACAGAAGTTAACTCTACACACTACACAACACAGCACTCCACTCCACACCACAACAACAGCAGGCAAAAGGAAATGACTTATAAGAAGAAGAAGATAAAGTAGTTAATTTGTAAGGTACTGAGAAATATATATACACTATGCATAACCAAATCAGTTGATGAAGATGATAAATTGAATGTCATTTATAAAAATGCATCTTATCCTTGTCTTGGTCTTGCACTATCAGCTTGACTTAAATGCTCAATGGAACAACACAACATCACTCCTATCTATGACTGACTGTACACTTCTCACTGAACCCCAGGTACACTGAAAACATGCATACAGCAGGTACCAGATGATAGCAGGTGCATACAGTGTAATAATCTCTGACCCCACACAAATTAACACAACACCAGATCAGAGGAGGGGGGGGGGAAACTAATTCCTACTTTCCAGGTGCTATACTTCTTCCAACCTTATCCTTCCTGTTGTGTTTTGTCTTGTTCACACTTAATAATATGCTGGGAAAATTACATTGATAGGATTATACATGCCTCTGTAAATTTTACACAGTGATGTTCTTGGTGGTAACCTGACCAGAAGAGAGAGGCAGAGAGAAAATATGACCCACACACATGAGATGGAAGATACCTCAGGCCTTGAGCAGAGCAAGGGCAGCCTTCAGGGTAGCTTCACTGGCAAGTACTGAAACGGACCCATCAGTCAATGGACTAAAGCTTAACTCAAATCTACCACTCAGAGGTGACCTTTCTCAATGCCAACAAAACCAATCCCTCACAGGAAAAATGATTTATAAAAAACATTTTAAATAACTCAGGCCACACTATGACTGTAGAACATTTCTTTAATTAGAAGAAGTCTTACAGCACTTATGATCATCATATTGATTATTATTTATTTATTGATTGTCTGTAATTGGTACTGATATGCATTTTCCCATTCAATCATATGTTATGTTGAACAGATGCAAAAAAATGAGAAATGTATTCAAAGGATAAAAGAAACAGGCCCAATCAATAAATGACATCAACAGTAACTGAATCTTATATTAATTTGTCAGTTCAAACTGTCTGTTAATTACCTGTTTATTTGTGTAAACAAGATGTCAATGTCTACCAGTATTTGTTGAAATATTTATTTGGCAAACTAAATAACTCAAATGAATTAACAAAGGGAGAAGAGGAGACTCTATATCTCTTGACTGTTCCAGACCCATGCTACATTTCACCTGATTCATACTGAGGAAGTTTTTCAGACATTTCACAGAATATCAATGGGGTTCGAGCGCTATTAGATTCATGGTGAAGGGGCAGAGTCAAATCTAGTGTTTACTATACCCCAAAAGAGGACCACTAACTCCTAGAAAAACAATGAAACCGAGTCTGTAATACATCAAGGGTCGTATTCTTGATTTATTTACATATTGGAAGTGGATGGGGCCCAGATTCTTAAACCAGAATATGGGTAATGCACATCAGTGATCCCCAGTTCCTTCAAAATATACGATAGGTACTTGTAATTTACTTCCTCAACCAATGACGAGCGAATCTTCTCTCTTTGTCTCCCCATGCTTCTCCTACATGTCAATTGTCTTCACGTTGTGACGATGCCATTGGATTTTAATTAGTATGGGTCGGTGTCACAATTGTCCCGGTTGAAAAAGCAGTAAACCTGCTGCTGCTACTGCTGGGGACTGAAACCGACCCGTTTTAGTAGACAAGATCACTATCAACAAATTTGTTTTATCCAAGGGAGGTAACCGTATCTTTTACAGATGTTTGGTTCTGTAGAGTCGTAAACTTCAGTTTCAATGCAACTTTTCTTTATTTTGAAATACTTTAATTTTTCGAAATCTTACCATCAGAAACTAGATAACCGCAGAAATCGGATGTGTCGGCCTAACGGCAAAAGAACGCAGCTCTGCTGTAAACAGGCACAACGCAAGTACGTCCGAAAAAAAGACACTCCGGATGAACGCACAAGAAGTAGAAGAAGAAACTAGATAAAATATAGGACTATAGCGAAAATTATGGAATGCTGCACATCTGCTTGCAACGTACTGTACAAATATTAACAAGATTGCGACAATGTCCCTGTAGTTGAAATTGAACGGACATTAGGACAATATAACAGAGAGTGACGACAGCAAACTAAAGCGAGCGCTAAAACATATCTGATATACCTTCTTGTGTTCTTACTGCACTTCGGCTCGAGAGGTACATGGCTATATCATAATCATGTAACAAAAATAAATAAATAAATAAATAAATAAAATACAGAGGTTCCAAGGAAGCTGACAGGGGAAGAAAATGTGGACATTAGAGGACAAGCTAAACAACACCAACCTTAAAAAAGATGTCGTGTACAGAATGGTTTGTTAGTACGAATAAGTTTGTTTTCTTTTTTCGCTACGAGGCGAAGGAGTTACAGAAGCAATTCGTAATCCCGCATACCCGTGTTCGAAACACAGCTGCAGACGATTTGGCAGCAAACCGTCTTGCGTTGGTTTTTTTATGAAGTGGTATGGATGCCGGTCATTCGGAGAGCGATGGAGGACTGCTGAGCGTGGACTTGCCAAGAAATCACAACAGCAGAACATGCTGGTGTTGACTGCAACGCCCTGTAAAGGATTTTTTTTTCACATATCCTTTACAGGACACCGCTGTCAACATCAGCATCTTTTAGCTGATTGTTGAATTTCTTGTCAGGATTGCGCTCGGTGGTTTGCCATTGCTTTCTGAGCGACCGGCTCAAATACCCCGTAAGTTACCGACGCGGAGAGAACCGTTACCAATTATCGCGCACGTCACGTCACGTTACAGAGTGTGCGGGATTACGAAGAAAGTCGTGTAACACCTAGACCAGGGGTGCCGGCCCTGTAAAGGATATGCAACTAATTTTATTTTATTTACTTCAAGAGAAATAATTGCATATTTACGGCTTTAGCATTCAAGGGGAACAATTGTAGATTTCACTATATTTGTACTGAAGCTATTTTGCAAGAGAAGTATATGTTTATTCCTGTAACACTTTTATTCATATTATAGAATGTATAAATTGAATGTTAACATCATAAAAGATATATACAGTTTTGAATACTGTTTAAAATTTTAGGCACCAAGTTATGGTATAATAAATAATGTTTAGTAAATTATTTATTTCTTTATCTGTTAGGCCACGTCTGTCTAAGAGAGTTTACCCATTGTCTGGTTTCTCTTCACAACGTATAAATCTTTCGCCTAAACTAATGCATCCCCTTCGATCTCTATCTTTACTTCGATTTTTTGTCAGGCCTGTATAAGGCCAAATATTCTTAATGTCCAATATAAAAAAAAAAATTAAGATTTTTTTAATGGTATATTCCGCTGCTTGCTTGCTTGCTTGTGTTCGTTGGCTTGAGCTCCAACGCGAAGTCCTGTATGTCGGATGAAGGCATCCTGTTGTCCAACATCAGTGTGATGTCATACAGGACCTGAGTTTTGCGTGAGTATCCGTTGTCCCATGTCTGGCTTATTGGTGTGCAGACTGGTGGTTCCTCGCCGTACAGGCAGACACTCTCCGACCGCTAATACGGGCCGCGTCCTTCATTTCAGATATAGTCTGATACTGATCCAAAATCCCCTCTTTGGTCGAGACTGTTTCCGGTGTCAACACCACGTGTAGATGTGGATTAGAGATTTTCTCTTTCACGGATTAAAAATATCAGTGATTTAATTTTGTGGAAGTGAATTCGATAGTTTATCACCACGTGTAGATCTGGATTAAAATTTCCTCTGTCACGGATTATTCAAATATATCAGTGATTTCAATTTTGTGGAAGTGTTTTCGATTGTTTTCACTACGTGTATCTGTATCTGTGCTTGGGTATTGAAGATTTCCTCTGTCACGGATTATCAAAGATGGAAAACCAAATTGTTAAACGTGTAAAAGTCAACACAAGTGAAGGTTTCGAAGGAGGAGCTTTCCATCAAGCGAACACACTTGTGTTTTCTATATCAGGACCTCATGTATTCCGGTTCAACTACTCGCTGATGGCGAACGTCTTGAGGGGGCCTTGCGGGATCGGTAGGGAAGGGATAAAATCCATCTACCGTTTTCAGGACCCTAAAAGATGGTACGCTACGCTGACACCGAAAGCAAAGGCGGCTCATTATGAACGGCTTCACGGGATGAAGCATGAACTGCAGGATCTTAAAGTAACTATTGTAATTGAAAACATAGAGAAGGAAAAGACCAAGGCTATGATTCACTGGATGCCTACAACCGCAAAGATTGAGACAGTGAAGCAAATAGCAGCGGACATTTCGGGAGATATACATGCGGAAATGCATAAACTTAAAAACAGCACGGATAAGTGGTTACTTCTGTGCAACTCGAAAGAACCTCTGCCACATTACGTAGACATGGAGTTGGACGGGGTAAAAGACAAGCTACACCGTCTTTTCATCACAGTTCCGGGGCGCCGTACGGTGTGTACAGTCTGTGGGGAAGACTCCCACTGGAGTAATAAATGTCCGGCCAAAGTGATGGAGCGATGGAGGACTGCTGAGCGTGGGCTTGCCAAGAGATCACAACAGCAGAACATACTGGTGTTGACTGCAACGCCCTGTAAAGGATGTTTTTTTCACATATCCTTTACAGGACACCGCTGTCAACATCAGCATCTTTTAGCTGATTGTTGAATTTCTTAGCAGGATTGCGCTCGGTGGTTTGCCATTGCTTTCTGAGCGACCGGCTCAAATACCCCGTAAGTTACCGACGCGGAGAGAACCGTTACCAATTATCGCGCACATCACGTCACGTTACAGAGTGTGCGGGATTACGAAGAAAGTCGTGTAACACCTAGACCAGGGATGCCGGCCTTCTCAAGGATATTCAACTAATTTTATTTTATTTACTTCAAGAGAAATAATTGCATATTTACTTCTTTAGCATTCAAGGGGAACAATAGTAGATTTCACTATATTTGTACTGACAGCTATTTTGCAAGAGAAGTATATGTTTATTCCTGTAACACTTTTATTCATATTCTAGAAAGTATGAATTGAATGTTAACATCATAAAGATATATACAGTTTTGAATATTATTTAAAACTTTAGGCACCAAGTTGTTGCATAATAAATAATGTTTAGTAAATTATTTATTTCTTTATCTGTTAGGCCACGTCTGTCTAAAGAGCAGTTACCCATTGTCTGGTTTCTCTTCACAACGTATAAATCTTACGCCTTAAGATTTGTTTAAGTAAACTAGTTTACTAGTTGACATTGACTTAAGATTTGTTGCTCACCATTTTCCCGTTGTTCACTTTCTCCCGTTGTCGTTATTCACTCACCAACAAACTTAAACCTTTCATGCCAACACTCATAAACCCAGACCAACAGTGCAGTGTCAAAGACAGAAATATACAAAACCACACACACCTCATTAGAGACATAATCAACTACACACACGGGAAAGACTGTCCATCCTCCATCTTATCCTTGGATCAAGAAAAGGCCTTCGACAGAATTTCCCACACATACCTGCATAGGACACTAGAATTTTGTAACATAGGAGAATACTACAGGCAGTGGATACAGATCTTGTATAAAAACCCTGAGAGCAGAGTGTTGGTGAACCATTCACTGACAGCTAGCTTCAGGCTCACGAGATCTGTAAGACAGGGATGTCCCTTATCACCACTCCTGTATGTGCTCACCCTAGAACCTTTATTAGAGAAGATAAGGCAAGACACTAGTATTAAAGGAACCTTCCTGCATGGGATAGGAGAGCAGAAGCTCATCGCCTATGCAGATGACACTGCCTTCTTTCCCACCAGCAACACATCAATAAAGAATATACTCCACACCTTTACCCATTTTGGAAAAGGCAGTGGAACCAAAATTAATGTACAGAAATCACAGATAATGGGTCTGGGAAAGTGGAAACAAAAGGCTGATTTCCTCCAGATCTGAAACACATAGACACCATGAAGCTGTATGGGATCACATTTCCATGTGATCCCACAGAAACACACAGACAGACATGGCACGCACTGACCGAACAGATCACAGACATGTTACACAGGTAGAGGTACAAGACATCCACAATATTTGGTAGAAACACAATAGTCAACACATACATATTACGCAAAATAATATATTTAGCGACAGTCCTGGACCCTCCCAAACAGACCGTCACAAACATAAACATACAAATCAGACGCTTCATCTTCACCAACACAATACATAGCATTCAGCACAAAACTCTCATACAAGACAAGGGACAATGGGGAATTCCACTACAGGACATCCAGACAAAAATACTGTCACTTAGAATCAGTCACATAGGTAAAATCATCAGACTCCCAGAACAGAACAGACTAGCACTATACTACATAGGCCACAACATCAAACATCTCAGACCTCTTAACAATGCAACTGCACACCACCAGCGTAGACTACCAACATTCTTTCAGACATGCATACTGGCAATACAAGGACATGAACAGTTAATACAGCAAACAACACACACAATATACAAACATTTAGTTAGAGAACAAGCACCATCACTAAGACTTAGGATTAAAAGAGGACACAAATACTTCATGAATGACTTCACATGCACCTTTTCAAACCTACACAACAAACAC
The DNA here is from genome assembly GCA_014155875.1 of Cepaea nemoralis. Lineage (NCBI taxonomy): Eukaryota > Metazoa > Mollusca > Gastropoda > Stylommatophora > Helicidae > Cepaea > Cepaea nemoralis. The sequence goes on along the minus strand of JACEFZ010009220.1, from coordinate 3,604 downwards.
ATAACTCCAAAAGCTAGATAAATAACATTTAGACTGCTATACAATATGACTCCCACAACACAAGTAGAAGCATACATATCCAAACAATGTCAATTATGTAGAAACAACACACAAGAGACAGAGGAACACATCTATTATACATGTCCAACAATTACTGCCACACGCGCAACACTCAAACACCTCATTCAAACGCACACAGGCAAACAAACCGACATATATAAAGCAATTTTTCTCAACACTATACCAAAGACAGCTAAGGACATACATACAAAACTACTGGTAGCACTTTCTTACTACAGACAACTTATATGGACCTGCAGAAACTTTGCCAGATACAAACACCACACATATAACACACACTTAATTTCCTTTATGTACACACACAAAATATCACAACTATTTCCAGAGTAAATCATATGTATTCTTCTTTATTGTATTACAAATTTATACATGAGTGCGAGAAAGAAAGAAGAAACTGTGAGTGAATGGAGAGTGAATGACTAAAAAGATCACATATGGTCAAAAGACCAATGGAAAATCCCTTATGTAAAGAATAGTGGAAATATAAATGCTTGTTTTATTTGTTTCAAAATGATGGTTTCAACCCTCATAGATAAGGGGAAATGGAAAAAGGAGAAAAGAAAATCAACTCCTCCCATTCCATATTACTATTTATGGAATGTTTTGCTTTAAATGCACTTGTTGTGCTATACTACCATCACTACTAAGATTATCACTTTAGTAAATAGAATCACATATCTATTATATTATTTATTATTATTATTATTATTATTATTATTATTATTATTATTATTATTATTATTATTATGTCTACTATTATTATGATCATTATTATTATTACTATCATTACCTTACCCTTATTATCTTTAGTATCATTAATTTGAAAAGTATTAAGGATATCATCATTATTGATTTACAACTTCATTTCCCATGTTCCCCCCTTTGCTTAAGGTTTGTTGCTTTTGCTACTACCCCCACTGGATGGTTTCAAATATTTGTCCTGCCTGTACCATCATTAGAGTGGTCATGGGGACATTGGTAGAGTGAAATCAATGGGTGGGAGGGTAGCGAGGGAAAAAAATGTAAAGACTTCCCCCTTTTCCTTGTAGTCAGTACTTACCTTATTATCCTTAGTATCATTAATTTTATAAGTATTACTGATATCATCATTAGTAATTTACAATTTCATCTCCCCTGTGCCCCCTTGCTTATGGTTTGTTGCTTTTGCTACTACCCCCACTGGTTTGTTTCAAACATTCGTCCTGCCTGTACCATCATTAGTGGTCAGGAAAGGCATTGGTGAAGTGGAACCAATTGGTGAGAGTGTAGCGAGGGAAACAAAAATGTAAAGATTTCCCTTTCTATTTGCCACCCCCTCTGAATCATGTGAGCGAGTGTTGAATGAATAAATACAAAATCACAAATGGTTACCAAACCAATGATACTGTAAACACTTGTGTTAATACAAATGCTTGGTTAATGTTTATTAAAAAACAAAGAAAGAGAGAGCAAAGAGGAAAATATGAATGAACCCCTACATTTAGGGGGGGGGGGGGGGAAACAAGGAGGAAAATATAACCCACTCCTTTACTCCAAGTATTACTAAAAACTGCAGTTTGCATTTGTATGTACCTGCTATGCAGTTTAACACCATTCCAAAGAAAATCATCCTAGCAAATGGATTCACATGTTGTAAAAATGTTATCATTTTCATAACTATTATTACCATTGCTGTTTTTTTTTAAATTGCTGTTATTACCCTCAGTATGTCTCTTCTTGTCATTATTATTAATGTCATAATTAGTAATAAAACAAAAACCCTTTCCCCATCCCCCCCCCCCCCCGTCGCTCATGGTTTGTTGTTGCCTTTGCTGACACCCACACCGGTGTGGTTCAAATATTTATCCTGCCTTTACCATCATTGCCCAGAGATGAGTGGTAAAGGCATTGGTGGAGTGGAACCAAATTGGTGAGAGAGTGGCAAGGGAAACAAAAATGTAAAGATTCCCCTTTTCCCTTTAACCACCATTCACATGTAAATGTGTTCAAGAAATGGAATATGCTAATGGAAAATTTCCTATGTTGTAATCACAAAATATCACTGATATCCCCAGAGTAAACACAAATACACTTCTTTATGATTGTAAAATTTAGTACACATGAGTGCGAGTAAGAAACAAGAAACGGTGAGTGAATAATGAATGAATGAATACAAAACCACATATGTTTACCAAACCAATGAGATTGTAAAAATTTAAGCAAATTTAGATGCTTGTTTACTTTTTACAGACAAAAAAAAAAACAAAAAAAAAAGGAAAAAATGAATGAACCCTTACAAATAAGGGGGGGGGGGGGAACAATAAGCAAAGAGAAAAAGATAACCAACTCCTTTTACTTCTACTATTATTGAACATTTTTTTTTTTAAGCATATCCTTTACAGGACTTAGCTGTCAACACCAGCATCTTTCAGCTGTATGTTAATCTCTTGGCAAGATTACGCTCAGTAGTTTGCCATTGCTTTTTGAGCGGCCGGCTCAGTATCCCGCAAGTCACGAGCGGGGGTCGAACCGCCTCAGTTCTCGCTCCGCTACGAGACTCTGCGTGATAAACGGGATTACAGAGAGAGAAAGTGTTGTAGCCCCACAGCCAGAGAGACCGCTATTGAACATTGCATGTTGCAATTATATGTACCTGCTAGGCTATGCTAACACCATTCCTAGGGAAATCATTCTAGCAAATGGAATCAGTTTTGGAAAGTGGGATCATTATCATAACTATTATTATCATTGCTGTTACTATCAGTACTGTTTATCACCCTTAGTAGGTTAATGTTTGTCATCATTATTATTGATGTATTTGGTTTTATTTGCATTATTATTATTATAATTACCTTTATTAATATATAACCTCATCTCCCATGTGACCCACCCCCTCCCTTCCCTTGCTCATGGTTTGTTTGTTTGCCTTTGCTGATACAATCACCCTTTGGTTCCCAAAATTATCCTGCCTTTACCATCATCACCAGAGAGTGGTGATGGAGCAAATTAGAGTGGTAGGTCCAAATGGGTGAGAGTGTGACAATGGAAACAAAAATGGAAAGGTTTATCCTTCTCCCTATCAACCCCCCTTCACATGTAAATGTGCCCAATGAATAAAATATGCACACGTACGGTTACATACACGCCCACATGCAACGCTCCGTAAACACACCTACACAAATACTAAACACACAGAACGCATGTAACAACACAAACATTATAAATGCAACCACTACCCCGATACTGTTTACACCTCCCAATCCCACCATCTTGACACTGTTTGTTTGTGGATGCTGTTGCCGCCATCTCCGATCGGTTCAGACATTTTAAACTGCCAGTTTCATCATTACCGAGTGGTGGTGATGAAATTGGAGGTTTTAGAGCCGACAGGAGAGGGAGACGCCAGGGGAAATAATATCGGTGCACTATCATCATGCTGTTGTTTCAGTAAGGGGTTACCCTACAACAAATTCAATGTAGAAATGTTAAAATGTATAAAATATTTGTATTTTTTGCGCATAAATATTTGTATTTTTTGCGCATA